>VZSV01000006.1:2073308-2131038 GCA_013398735.1 Nothocercus julius
CCGCGTGGCACGGGCGCCCCCTGGCGGGCGCGGCGGCGGCCGGAGCCCCGCGTAACGTGCGCTGGGGTGAGGGGGGGTCTGGCCGTGCGCAGGGCGCGCAGGGATTATTGAGGCGCGGGGATTTGGGGGGGGCGCCGAGCCCTGCTCCTGTTGCCAGCGGCTCCGGCCATCGCGAGGTGCCTGTTGGAAAGGCCAGGAAGAGCTTTGTGCTGCCTCGTGCCAATGCGCTTATCAAAAAGATTAAAAAAAAAAGACAAAAAGGCAGGAAACTTTTATGAACTCTTGAAAGCAGCAGCGGCAGCCTGCATCTTTGCCATCTGAGCCTGTTCACTTATTTAAAATAAATATTCCTGCTGAGAGGGGCTTGCCGGGAGCAGCACGGCTCTGGTCCCCATCCGCGTGCCCCGCGTCTCGGTGGGGGGGATGCCACGGCACCCCGAGGAGCAGCCATCAGCGCACCCGGGATGCGTCTGGGGAGCTCGGGAGGCTAAAGGGCAGCCCGGAGCAGGAATTCCTGCCTCGCTGCACCGGCCCGCAGCTCGCCTTGATATGCACACTCTAATATTTGACGGCAATTAACAAACTTTCTTATTTTGAAGCAAATCTGCAGTATTGCTGAAGCCAGATGAGCGATTTCCCAAGCAAAGGTGAAGGTCAGCGCCGTCCCCTCCTCACGCGTGCAGCGAGGCCGTCCCCTCAGTCCGGGAGAACAGAACGGTTGAGGTTGGAAGGGACCTCTAGAGATCATCCAGGCCAGAAGCAGCTGGCATCTCACCTGACTTGTGTTGCTTATCTTGTTGCACTGAAATTTGACCAGCATTTCAGATACTGCAGGCTGTATTGTTGCATTTGCGCTGGCCATAGGATTTAACACTGTTTTATATGCACTGTGTTTCATTCCTCCACGAAGTGTGACTTATAACTGGTTCCCCTTAACCTGTTACCAGTCACAGCTCAAAGAAGGAAAATAAGTCGACAACACTCATTTTTCCGTGTCGAAGACGTAGTTAGGAAGGAATTCATTTACACTCCGTGTATTTGCTAAAGGAGCAATGCTGGCCAAGCTCTTATCTTGCTATTCCTTTCTTCATGTAAGACACCTGCAGGTTAGGTCCTACTCACTTGTAACAAGAGGAGACATCATTTCCAGGCAGAATCCTAACATTTACACCTTTTTTTTTTTTTTTTTAGTTCAGAAGGATACACAGTAATTTGATCATCATGCTTTTTGTATCCATGAAGCCTTAGTTAATCAACATGAAATTCTATTCACATCTCTTCCCATAATTAATGCATACTCCATGGATGATTTATTTTTTTCCCTCTGTCTAAAGTAGCAAATGGAACATTATTAGCAAAGGCATACCTAAAAACCGAGTGCGGACTGCAGAAGAATATACCCTGAGAATATACCTTAGAATGTATAAGAATGTGCAGCTGGGGAAGAAAAACTGTTTAAAAAAAAAAAAACACTTTAGCTGAGTCTATGTTAGCTTGCAGTTAGGTGCACTGGGCCCAGATCCATAGAGGAAAGCAGCAGTTTTCGAGTCACCTGCACCTGAACAGAGGGGTTGCTTTGGACTGTGTTTTGTCTGGCTCCCAGGGACTGAGCATCCTCCCTGTGCCTGTGTCTCAAAGCTGTCTCAAAGGGTTAGGCCACACAGGTCCTCACTGCTGAGCAACATTACTTTAGGCCAAAATGCTAACGGTGATTCAGTGAGAGGTGTTAGCAGCTATTTTTGTTAAACAAAATCGTATCAGTGCTGTCGTCATCACTAGATAGTAAAAGCAGCAGATTTCTGACTTGGAGTGGATTGGTGGAAGCAAAAAAGTTCTAGGAAATATCAGAAAACTGATGATATGTTGAGAAGCACATAGCATCACAGCTATATCCTGAAAAGTTCTGGTAATATCCTTCCTCCTGTTATGCATTTCTTTCTAATCCTTTATTAATAGCGGCTATTCATGGTGGAGAGAGAAATGGCAGGTACAGCCACGATGTTTTTTCTTAATGAAAATGTTTCTCTTGGGGACATTAAAAATTAAAATGGATGTCCAATACATTAAAAAAGAAAAAGAGCAATAAGGCTGTAGCAAGATGAGCATCGAGAGGCAGCATTTCCACTAGGCTGGCAATGCAGTGCATCCAGTGTGGGTGACAGCGCAGCCCGGGGAGCCTCCGGCCCCTTGGTGGGGAGCTCTGGACACATCGGGAGGTAGCACCGCCCCAGGCCTATACAAAAGGAGAATTTTACACATTTTATTCTCTGCTTGCTAAACATGGGAAGACACAGCCAGGCCCCCATCATCTACAACCTTCTTAATGTTTTTCACTGCACTGCTAAACAATTTTTTTTTTTGTGCTGGAAACAGCTGATAAATATGTCCTATCCTCTATCCCATAGGTTGAACTTCTCAGCTCATCTCTAGGTGCAAATTTTGGGGAAGTTGAGGCTGTTGTGCCATTTTCCCTTCCTTCACATTGCTGTTGTGCTCCTGGAGGTTGCTCAGTGCAACCTTGGGCTCCATCCCTCGTTTCCCTTTGTAGCAGAAGTAGGTGAAGATCAGTGTGCTGGATTTGTTATGACCCTTTTCTGAGAGGTTATACAGCTCACTAGAGAGCTCCGAGAGGCCACAGAAGTTTTTTGTATCAGCGCTCAAGTCTTATTTCAAAACTCCTTTCAAAGACCTGTCTTTCTTATATATGTACAAGGAAGTCCTCTGATACCTGCATATCCTGGAGTTAGCACTGATTCATTTCCAAGATTTACTTCCTTGTTTGATACCATTAAAAATTATTATACTTTGCACTTGGATAGTCTCTGAGCATTACTGCAGACAAACAGACTTCAAAACTAATGTTCTTTAAATAAAATGAAAATCAGTTATTTAGAAAATGATCTTTCAAAGATAAAGAGAAGAAATCTTTGTGCTTTCAAAGTACTACAGTTATATTATTTTCCTTCTGCCAGCTTTTACTGGAAAGATGTTTTACTCATCCTGGGAAAAATGTCAATGTTTGGATTAAATCCTGTACTGTTTTGAAAAGGTACAGTTTAAAGTAGGCCAAATTATCAGAATTTTCTGATGAGCCTGCCAGTAGCTTTTTGCAATTCTGCTGAGAAAGTGTGTGCTAAACGAAAACAGTAGCGTCCAACATGTGCATTGCTGCAACAACTACGGGCCAAACCAGAGCTCAGGGCACCAGGCACTTTGCACCGATCTATCAAAAGACATATTCTGCCCTGACCTAAAGCATTTATAGCCAAAATGCATCAGTAAATAGCAAAAATAGTAAACCCTTCATTTGCTCCCAGTGGAAGGGGTGTTAGGGTCACCCTCTCAACAGGATCCTTCAGGCACAGGAGGTCTCAGCAGCTGAAGACAAGGCAGGGGCTGCAGCCTCTCCTGAGCATCACCTGAACATGCCCAGCAGCGGCAGAGCTGGGAAGAATCCCGCTCTCCTCCTGCAAACCAGGCACAGCCATCCCACCCTGACAGCCAAGGAAAGATGCAGTCCTGACATCCTTCAGTTCACCTGCAAAAAGTAGTTGTGCTCTATGACTGAAGGCAGCCCTGCTGCTCTGGTTCCATCTATTTCTTAGCAATACTGGTCACTTGTATTTAAGTGCAATTAAAACGAACTCTACTCAGTATTCCTGATCATCTGGGAGAGGAGGATAAGGCTTTTTTTTTTTTTTTTTAAGAGACTACATTTTCCATCTGTATGTGAGAGCTGAAAGCCTCAGCTCCCCTACCCACATAGGAAAGACAAAGCCTCAGTGTTTCATGACTCATGCGTTCATGCAATCCCAGTTGTACATGACTGATAGGGTTTTATTGCCGATTTTACTTTTCCATGTTTTGTTTATTCTACAATGCATTAAGCTCATGTGGGAATACTCCAGTGGATTTCAGCAATTTAATCGGGAGAGCTGGAGAAATACATCATTTCAGAGTTAAACAAGCTGTCCTGCATTTGGAACGGTAAACTGTAATATGAAAATACACAATGTGAGCTAACAGAGAAATTGGGTTACTGTTCATTCAATCAGAATTGGATTCATAGAGTCAAAGCCAGAATTTAGATTCACCTACTACATAAGAAGAGCCATGGCATTTTGCCAAGTACTGTCTTGGTGATGTCAAAACATGACTCCTGATGGAGTTAGGGCACATTTCAGTTTTGATTTAAAGTTGATAAGTGGTGAGAAATTAACTGTATTCTTAGAGAGAATTGCTCTGGTACCTCATTACCCTCACAGTTAAAAAAGGTGCAAAATATTCCTAGTCAGAGGGCATGTTTACACAGAACAGATTTGTTTGTACTAAATTCAGTTGCTGTATACTGACATGATATATATCCACAGGATACAATTCTCAGCAGCTAGCAGAAGGTGACATATACATATTCTGTGCTCCTGTTTGAGATTGCCCATTAAAGTAATGCTCCGAAATGTCTGGGCAGAGGCACAACATAAATACTTCCCTCACTGCTGTACATCTCACCCAAGCTGAACTCTTCCGGTCCCCTGCTGATAGCGACTGGCGGTGATGGAAGGTCACTTTTCCTCTAGCTGCCCCCGAGGAGCTCAAACTGGTCTGTTTGCAGTCGCACGTATGTCAACAGCCAACACAAGAACGTAACCCAACACCGGAGGACAAAATTGGTAGCAAACCATGCAAGTGGGCCCACAACCAAACCACGGTGGAGCAGAAGGATGAGCGAGCCCTCTTCCAAGCAAGCAAAGAACTGGAAGGTGCCACAGTCCATTTGTGCTAATTGGGTGAGACAGGAGGTCTCTCTGGTGTGCCACCATCTGGAAATCACTTTTTATGACTTTAGCCAACAGTAATTTTTCTGGTAGCTACCAGGCCCTGCCACACTGGGCCAATGTTCACTGCTCTCCCTTCTGGCTTCTGGTCCTGCCTTGGCATTCCCAAAATGGCAAACAGTCAGGAAGGATCCGTTCTGGTTTTTATATTTCTCATTCTACAGCCAAGCTGTCACCCAATAAATAATGTGTCAGCCCTTTCTTCTTCTGTTTCCTTAATCCTTTCTTTCTGATCACAGGTCATTTTCAGGCATCTGCATGCTAATGCTGGCAGTTGCAGCAAGGATCTGGTTGGGAACCACGCTGCTGTGATAAATAAGGATGTACTCATGCACTTTACCAAAGCACCCACCCAAACCATGTCTGTGGTCTGTGTCCTCTCCTGTAACAGAGAAGAGTATTTAACCAGTGAGTATGGAGAATAGAGAAAACAGTCAATTTATGAAGTACATTTCAAAGCAGAAGTAAGATATGCCGCATCAACTTCTTTCCAGGTAGAAAGGGGAGCACACCATGAGTACAAAAAGGCATTGTTTTCCCATGCAAGATCTCTCTTCCAGACATGAAAATGCTAAAATGAAGCAGGCTACCTGCCTGCCTGCAGGCCTGTCCTTTGCTCAGAAGTGTGGAGAGCTAATTCTGAAGAGGAAAAGACTCTAGTCTTTGCTGTCACTGCTTTCCCTGAGATCCCGTAGGATCCCAAGTGGAGCAGACTGCATCGATGGCCATTGCGTCTCGCAGCTGCTGTTACCACTTACATCCAAGACAAGGCAGGGACTGCGACTCCAGCCCTTCCTCAGCATCATCAACAGCAGCAGCATTTACCATTGGGAGACACGGGCCATTGCTGCACCTGCGATCCAGTTTTACTATCTAATGCTACTTAACTGTTGCTACTCAGGGTGGAAGGTTGCCGCGTTCCTGCATTGCTGGAGCTCTGTGTGTTGCTGGACCGCAATGGTCCTCATTGAACTTTGTCACGGGGTCTCGCAGCTCTTAGAGACCTCAGAAATCAGCAAGACCCATGAGGCAGGAGCCTTTTCCCGACTGTGAAAATGCTGTTCCCAGCTCCTACTCCCAGCCCCTACCGCGTTCGGAGCGGCAGCCGCAGCCTCGTCAGCGCAGAAGCAGCCGGCCTCTTTGCCTCTTCTGCAGAGCAGCCCTGCCTGGCTCCTGCGTCCTGCTGAGCTCAGCAGCCACCCAGCTGAGCTCTGAACTGTAAGCTGGCTTTGTGCGCTGATAAAAATAGTAAGGCACGAATAATGTTAACACTGAAATAAGGGCAAATGTTGCCTATCTGTTTCTTTTTATTTTACTGTGAAGCCTTCGCATGGCTACAGGGGCGAAGACTAGAATTCCACACACGGAAATGCTCTCTCAGCCACGCGCTGCGCCGCTCTTAACGCTTCTTGCTTGTCCCTGGACAGGCCTCTCAGGCCTGCAAAGTTTTGAGTGGACTCAGCTGAGGAAGACAGAGGCATCCCAGAGCGTAACCCCAGCCTCGTAGGAAGGATCGGAACTGGGAAAGGAGCCTTTATTTCTAACTCTGATATTTGGATGTTCCCCATCACAGTGGATATCTTTTAAGACAGCTCTCCTCTGACTTGATGCTGAGCCAAAAATGCAAAGAACAGTTTGTGAAATTTCATCCTTTTGAAACAGAGCCCCGAGCTCACCTCCTACTCAAACCAAAGCGTAATCTTATCCTGAGCAACAGCCTCGGCCCACTGCATGTCCGGATAACACTGTCTTGGGTCTTTCCTGACGTTGAGGAATTTCACTGTGGTTGTAGCACTGTGCATCTGAAAATGCAGCTGCATGCCACAGTCCCATGAAGTGACCTGGTGAATGAAATCAGAGTGAATGGGATACAAATATTATCAGCCTTTTTGGTTTTTTTTGCTTTTTTTTTTTTGCCCCTCTTCTGGACATCAGCCTTGCCTCTCAGCATTAACTCTCAGAGGCTCCTACTCATCAGGATAACATTTGTTTCATTTGCCACACAGAGTTCCAAGTAACACTTTGCCAGGGAGACCTGTTGTCCAAATGCAGAAACTCAAAGAAAAATTTATATTCCACATGCCAAATTTTGCTCTCCTTCCTACTAGGATAATGAGGCAGGGTTTTGGCTCTGGAGAAACAGATGCTTATCGGGACACAATCTGCACTTCTGCACAGAAGGCCCAGCACATGTCCCTGGGTTATTCCTGAGCTGTGCATGACAGCTTATTCCACCAAAGTCCCTGCCCGCAGTTTTGGGGTATTCTTTTGATAAGACCTTGTGCTTCTGACCTGCCCAATGATGAGTCAAGGTCTTATGAAAAAGCTTTCCCATGCTAGGCATTGGTCCTCCAACAGGGTTTTTCACTGCTCGGAATGAGTGGTATATTATTCCTTTTTTTACTGATTACATCACAGTGTGCCTACTCGAGACAGATGACACATTTTATCATTTTAAGTACCCACCGAATAATTTAAGGCACTTTATTACTCTAAGAATTTGTACTTTGATTGCTATTAAGTAGCACATGCCCCATAAATGTTTTTATATCATGCATCATTCCAACATCTGCCTTAGATTACATTATCCATGTAGGTAAATCAGTAAAATTTTAAAAGCAGCCGATCCCCTGCAGGCAAAGTGACTTGTTTTTCGCATTAATGGAAGTGTGCAACTTCTCTGCACTCACTACCTTCATAACCTTCACTTCAGTCTTGCAGAAACATAGCACTTTGTTATGAACCACACTGATGGACATGCCCACAAACCAAACAAAGTCCAATTCCACTGCATCGCCCTCACAAAAAAGCGCATCAGTAAATGTAGCCCATAGATGATGAACTAGGGGCTGGGAGGGAAGAGCCAGGAGCCTTCTAGGTGCTCTTGCAGCTTGCTACTCTACTTACTGTACTTACTACCCTCACATTGCTTATGTGCTTACGCTCTAAAAGCTCAAGATTACCCAGTGCCCTTTAAAACACCACACCTGGCAAGTGCACAAAGCCAGGGATGAGGAAAACTGCTCCCTGCTAATGGCAAAATGGAAGAAGAGGTCAAAAAATAGCCTGGAAGTGATTTTGCCATTGTGCCTCTAATAAACTGTAATCCCGAGCTGATTTGTTTTTAAGAAGTCATGGCGTTGTTCCAAAGGGCTGCATGTTCCAGCTATCCATTTCCTCTGGTCTTTTTATCATGGCTGCAGCTGAACTTTTAAGCCAGATCATCCCAATTTACCAGGCATGAGATTATTGTACTGTGCAAAACGAAGCAGTGAATTTAAAAATAACCACGTCAGTAGATGTGAAGTCAGCTGCTTTAAGGCTTAGTTAGGCATTTATATGTCATTTAGAAGCACCTGACTTCTAGAATGGTCCATTCAGTAAGTCTGTGCTGAGGGAAGCAATGAAGTACAGATCCTTTTTTGTTTTTCATAAGTCAAAGTACAATATAGAAGAATGGGGGGAAACAAAACAAACAAACAAACAAATAGAGGCCTGCTTTTTTGATGAATGAACAGGTCCTTTAATTTTACGCTGAACATCCAGTAGTGTACTTGCATACATTTGGCTCAACTTAACTCAAAATATTCGTACTGTGTACTTATTATACTATACCGTACAGTGCACCACATCAAATCCAGGGTCCGCAAAGCTAGAAGTGGTGAAACCCAACCATATAAAGAAAGGGCAGGTGAAATTCCAAAAATCTCTTTTCCTATTGATTTATTTCTATTTACAAAATGCCTTTTTAAATGTGAGCAACTTTAGCTACAGAATTAGGTCAAAAATGAGAGATCTTTCATCATTCAAGAGAAAGAAAGCAAAGTCCCAAGGCAAGAAAAGAGTAGCTTCTTGCTCCCCAAACTTATCATTTTAGACATGAAAACCATTTGTTTCTCTAATTATTTCTTTTTTTTTTTTTTTTTTTTTCCCCTGGGGGAACAACATTTAAGTGCAGTTCATAATTTCAGTATACCTACTAATGAAGAACACATTTGTGGCCTCAGACATGAGCCAAACAACTAAAGTCATATGGCAGCAGAAGCTGTTCACATATCTTAAATTTCTCTTATTCATCATCTCTTTTTCCTGTATAAGTATTTTTATTATTTCCTAAGGAAAGAGTACTATCTATGGTCTTCCAACCCAAATTTAGTGCAAAAGGAGATGACTTCACGTTTCTCTTGTGCTTTTGAAAAGAAGCTCTTTAACTAATTTCATATGTTTTGGATTCATTAACAATTCATCACAAAGCATGTAGAGTTTAACGCACCATTTTGCATTTGGATGTTATCTTTTCTTCACATAGGGTATTAAAAAGACTGCCTACTCATTCCAGTTAGTACAAATGCAGCACGTTACCCTCAAACATCTGGCAGGTTTTCCACCACTTTGTTTAAAATATCCATCGAGTGTTGCCCATTCTAATTCTAAGGAGAGCCAGAAATTGTATCCATTAAACAAATATGCCTCAGTACTCCAGAAGAAGGGCTCAGGATTTTAAGCTTCTGTGTAGGTAATTTCACTTCTAATTCTAATTCTATAAGTGTTGACCTTAGATTTATATGTATATAATAATATATGTATAGTATTATATATATAAAAAACACTATTTTAACTATAGAATTATGTAAATATGGAATACATAACACATACAATCCCTTCACCCTGGTCCTTCCTACCCTGGCCAGAAGGAACCTGCTCCTTTAGAGCACCTTCCCTTTCTGCGGGGTCCTGGAAGCGTTGGCCTTTGCTGGAGAGCCGGATAACGTGGCCGGGGAGTCCAGCATCGCCCGCCGCGGCTCCGTGCAGAACAGGGCACTGGGCAAGGTGACACGCGAACTGCATGGGCAGATTATTTCGGGCAGCTCAGGCGAAAACATATCCATTGTTTAACAGTCCACAGGGTAACCTTGGTGCCCATGCCAACCGTTGTCCTATTATACGCACACCTTGCATGGACGCAGCTCCCTGGGTTTCATCTGATATGTAAATATCAGTTAAAAGGCCTTATATAAACACCTCCTCTCCCTCCTCTTCTCCCTCCCTATCCTGCTCCTAAGATACACCTTTTTGCAGGGTGAACCCTGCCTGTCATAGACATAAACCACATCACTCCAGGGCAAATAATGAAGTATTGAAAGGCATAAGGGTAATTAGTAGTGGAATTAAATAAATAAATAAACAAATAAAAGGGGTGGGGGGCAGCTATGTACCTATTGGTAGGTACAAAACTCACCCAGCGTAGACTACAGACTCCAAACACACTTCTGCTAGCCATCCCCCAGTTACTGAGTGCCCTTTCCTTCACGTAGCCGTGTCTTTACCCTCAGTGTTCACCTCCCACTATATTTAAGCCATTTCACTTATTTGAAAACTTGACCTTCTGGGGCCTCATAATCACAGCAAGTAGTGCAGTGTCTGCAACAGCTATTTTCATGAGGCTTTCTGCCATGCAGGGGGTTCCAGTTCTGCCAAGGACGCTGCTGGGTTGGAAAAAAAGTGAGGACCATGAACACAAACACATGATTAGCCCCATCTGTCTGCCCCACCTGCAGCCACAACACTGGGAACCTGGGGTTTTGACAGGATGCCTGGGCTCTGGCACACCAAAATCTAGGGCCAAGGTTAGCAGGAAGATCTGGGCTGTGCAATTTAAATGCCACCTGGGTACTGGAGTAACTGAGGGCACATCTCTCAGGGAAACACTCAGGAACAAGATGGCATTTGTGTATCAACCTTATTCTCTACTCTTCTGCCTTTCTGCCTGGGTACTTCATGTCAGAGCAATGGAGGTCTGTCATTCATAACAGTAATCTGGTGCCAATCCTGCAAAAACTTCCTTTTAACAGAGATAAGATAATGCAGTCTAACAGTTCTTTAACTAAATAGGATTAATTAGCAGGAAGCTGACTGCTTAATTCACCACTGACCTGTAAAACCTACTAAGAATGAGGTCACTGGGAATAATGGAGCTATTTAGGAGTTTAGGTCAAACTCTAATAACAGAAAACACCCTTTAAAGATCACTCTGATATAATAATATTTGGGTTAAGAAAATATTGCTTATTAAGGAGAGATCTAATCTTTAAAATAGTGCGCTCTGTATACTCCAAAGGGCATTCTTTCCAAAACAAACAATTGCAACATCTAAGCATTCAGTATCAGTGGACACCAGACTTTGACATTCAAATCCATCAGCTTTTCATATCCTTTTTTCCTTTTTTTTTTTTTTTTTAATACATATATATATAAAGCTCACTTTTTGGTGGCCTAAAGATCTTGCAGAAGCTCCATATTGTGAGAATCATATTTCATGCTTCACCATCATTTCTCTGTTCCTATCTTATTATTTTGACTAAGTTAAGGTTTTTTTAAGACCAGAAAAAATAAACAGTGTGCATACATTTCCACAGCTCCCAAGTTGTTTCCAGCTTATATCTTCTTTTTTACTTGGACTTTTTGACAATAGCTGTCAGTAAATGATGGTTTCTTGTACTAATACACATGTGCATCAACAGTGTTTCTGCCAAAACTGTATTTCTGTTTTCACTCAGGAATCTCTGATGTCTTCTCTAAAATTTTGCCCTATCTTCTCACTATATTGTTTTAAGTCAGGAATATCAGGCTGGGTTTCAATTGATTTACTTGCTATAGTGTAAACCATTTTTTCCAAAGAAGTAAGTGCAAAGCCAATTACAGATCAGAAATACCACCTGAAAACAGCCACTCTCAGAAGCTAACTGCACCTATTTTAGAACACCGTGATCATGTAAAATCGAGACACAACCTTTGAGCTACAAAGCAGTCAAGAAAATGTTGATTTTGACATGTCACGTCTATTCACATTTCTATTTCCAAAGCAGAGGGATGAATGGTTACCCCTTAGCTATCCATTTGGGAACAAAAAGATTTTCCTCTTCAATTTTTTCCTTTATTATTCCCTCCATCTTCAAAGCCTTCATGTAGTAACTGGCTAGTATCCACCCTCTGCCTGCCAAGGAAGCTTGAACATATTCCTTAAGATGGCCAAAAAGGTCGTTATGGTTTGAAAGAAAATATTTCTTCTACCCAGGAGCTCAGCACACCATGTCCCCATTTCTCCAGCCTGCTGCCAATACTGAGAAGCAAGATCGCTTTTCAAGCCTACAGCTCTATAACGAATAGTTTTGTGTATAACTAATAGTTTTGTGTGTCTACTACAAAAGATCAGGAAGCCAGACACACTTTTTTACTTAATGGAGAGAGCCAGATTCTCATCTGGTATAAGCTGAAATAGCTCTACTGGTGAGAAAAAAAATACACTGTTTGACACCAGCCAAGGTTCTTCTCTACATATGATTTTTGCAGAGTAAATGGCATAAATCACAAAGACTGTATTTTTTTTTTTTTTTTTTTCATTTTGAGACCTTCTTCCTCCAACACATCCCAGGAAAAAAAAATTGTTGTCCTTGCTAAAGTGCTAAGGATTCATTAAAAATGTGTTTCCATAAATCTCCCAAACTTTTCTAGCAACATTCATCACAATCACCTCTACAGCAACAGAGGTAAAAGTGATGGAAAGCTTTCCTGTCTTGTCTAGTACTGCTTTCATATGTTCAATTTGGATGTATGTACAAAGGGAAGAAGGTATACGTGCGCACACACACACACACACACAAATATACTCGCTTGTCATGTATGCATGCAGCTATTTTAACAGAAGTTAAGCTACTACAATTACGATTAGTTCAAAGAGTCCAAATGGCCAGGTGATTCATCAGGAGAGAAGGAAAATAGTCTTTGTCTTTTAGGTAACGTTATCAGGAGCAAACATTATTGGTTTATTAAAAAGTGCTGTGCATAGAAAAAAAAATGTTGCTGAGTTTTACTGAATTAATACATCTTTCAAAATAACAGGGCAGAAATTATGTATCTTTACCTTTGAACAGGTACTGTCAAGTGTTATTAAAGCTAAAAATTTACTGTGTTTGTTAGCCTTATATTGAAGTTCATACCTTCAACAGCCCACTGCTCATATAATATGGGGTATGAATGAAAAATGAATGGTATTGGCAGTAAACTCTTACTGCTTTGATTGAATTTTTAAAAAGGAAGCATGCCAATCACTGAACATTCACAGTGAGTAAACAAGTACTCCCACGCCAAGAAAGAAGATAGTCATATGTACAAGTTGATAGCACAGATAGTTTACTTTGAAACTCAAGTTAAATAAGCATTTTCACTGTTTATAGGTATCTGAGTTTGCAAAAAAATGAAGGGAGCAGAGTGGGGCAGAGAGGAAAGGAGAGAAGCGTGGAATCTGTTCCTCGGGACAGCATTGACCATAGCAAGCCTTAGATTGCTAGTTTGCTAAGTTAAATTCATTCAAGTGTATAGATGATCCAAGTGGGTAATAAAACATTTAGCAGCTTATATAAAAACAGGAAACTAGGGGGATTTTCTTGAGAGGTGAGATCCAGATCCAGAGCTCTGCAGGAAAGGCTGTTTCCACCACCACCCCCTGCATCCCTCTTTCTTCCCCTCTATCCCTCAACAATCTTTCAGAAAAATACAGGGTTTTTCTGAAAGCATTTTCAAACGCTGGCTAATATCCAATATTTTGAACATCCGTCCTACTATAAGTAAGGCTTAAAATACTGGAAATAAGCTAGTAGACTGGGCCTTCCCCAGGGCAGGAAGGGCCTGCCTGAAAGCTGAGATTGAGTCCCAGTCACCCTTGCCTGCTTGGAAAAGGGGAAAGAGAGGAAACAAAGGGATCTTCCTCTGTCTGTAGTCTACCCTGGAGCAGAGAAATTTTCTTCAACAAAAAGTCAGAATACACTTCCAGGATTTCCAGTTCCAACACACATCTCTCTACCACTCTATTAAAAAAGACCTGGCAATGGCAAGAGGTCTCACTGCTCCCTAACATGCCCCAGGTGCCAGGACTTTTGCCCAATAAGATTTAGTAGCCTCAGAGTAAATGCAGAGCATGCCAGAGGCCAAGCCAGCTTCAGTGCAGACTCGCACTGCAGAAAAGTGACGTGCCCAATTGACAGCACCTCGTATTTAACAGCTGGCTTGTCTAAATCCCAATGACAACGGCAGGAACCAACAGCTTGGGAATTCGATGCATCCGAGTAGGGTTGTACGGGGAAGTGATGAGTCTGGGTTATGCTATTAGCCATCGGCCAGACCTGATAAAGCAGCATCACCTAAAGGTCCCAGAGGCATCACCGGGGCTCCTTGGACACTTCACTGGGTGGTCGAACAGGCTCCCATGGATCACAGGAGTTCCCTGCCCCTGCTCCTGGGTCACAGGTGGCTCCTCATCCCCCTAAGAGGGACTTCACCCACAGCTCAACCCATCACCACTGACAACACTTGACATCCAGGAGCGGGAAATCTGGACTTCCATGGTGGGTTATCTTCATAGCCACATGCAGCACTTTGAAGGTGGCTGCTCCAGCTCTTTTCCCTCCAACTCCTCCTTTCTTTTTTTTTTTTTTTTTTTTAATTCTGCTTCCCAGGAGATACTATGCTCTGTCAGCACCACAAATTTTTTTCCTGTTTTGTTGTTCCCTCTCTTTACCCAGTTCATCCGTTTTCCTCCTCTTTTTTCTTTGCCCTTGCGAATTCAGAAGCCTGGAACAAACACTCGTTTCAAAAGCGGTGGGACAGCCATCAGCCAAAAGTAAATTTTTTTCCAAGCCTTGGACATCTGTCAACAAACCTTGCAGGGGAGAGCTTGTTACCGTAACAGGTTGTGTGGAAAAACACAGCAGCGCTGGGTGCTCCTCCCCACACGCTCCCTCTGATTCGATAAACCTGGATAAACTGTGCTTCGGCTAAGACCTATAAAGTGGGTAAACAGAAATTTTTTTCAAACCAAAACGAGGAGAACATTTTAGGGAGTAAGGCTGAAGGCAGTAGTGACTGAAGGAAGTGCAGGCAAAAAATCTTGGCCTTGGCAGGCTTCAAGAACCAAAACTGCTGCAGCTAGTATTTCTACCAAGAGGGAAGCTCATTTAGTAGTCACCATATTGCCACTAATGAAAGAAATGAATGAAAATAGTAAACAAAATCAATTTTCAAAAGAGAAGTTTCAAAAGTAGCTGTGTGGTACATCCCTCTGGGTATTCACTGGTGGGATACAGGATCATTTTTTGCCTAACAGCTTAAACGTGAGAAATTCCAGAGTGGAGTAAAGAGATGACACAAACATATGGACCATTAGCACATCTGCTAATGAGTGTCAGCCTCACATTATTCTTTTGTTTATCTTTTTTAATTAGGCATACAAGGTGGGGAGAAATAAGCAGTACAGGGTACTACAGCCAGGTACAAAATGTTGACCTGATCTTCCATGCAGAGGCAATTCTGAGTTCTGACTGTAAAGTATTTGACTAAGAATAGTTTATTTAACCTCTAGGACCTTTCATGGAGGTGCTCTGTGTTCTGCTGCAGCAAAGGAAAAGTAAACATTGCACATTGTTGCTTTATTAAAACCATTTATTCTAGCAAAAGCCTTTCTTTAGGGTACAAGTGACCTCTACCCTTTCTTGCACATGCTCAGGGAGTTTACACTTGCATAGCAAGTGGTACGATTTTAAAGGCACTTTTCCCCAGGATTGGCGTGGCTGCGGCGAGTTCACAGAGTACTCCATGTCCACTCCTCCCCACCTGCAGTCAGGATCCAAAGCACACGGAAATCACCAAGCGACTTTCCACCTCCTCCACTGGGCTTTAGACCAGGATAGCTCCACTTCTGATTCTTTGTGTAGGACTAGCCCTGAATTCAGTGGGGAGTCAAAATCAGAAACTGCTTGAGATGAGCTGACTGGAACTACCATGATCTTGGCTTAGAGGAGATACTAATCACCACCCTGGTCATCAGCTTGTTGGGTATATAATACATGATTTAATGGAGATCTTGCCACTGATGAGGTTCTTTTCAGTAAATATTTGCTATCATGAACACAAGAAACATTTCTAAGCGTAAGATAAGCTCCATCAGGGAATATCTCTCCTCTGAAGTACAAGTTGGCATGGCACTATGAGGGACAGCAATGCAGAAGGAGGAAAGGAAGTTAGGAAGGAGGCAGAGGAAAGAAATGGGAAGAGGGAGGGAAAAGAATCATCTTGACCATATTCATTCTCCTTCTCTTTTATTTATTTCTTGACAGTTTTTCTGTAACTGGTATTCTGTCACACTGATGAGGTCCACCCACTCTCACTGCTCTCTATCTCAGATAAATGCTAGCATTAGTAGATGACGTATTTGTTTTGCATTGTGTGTGCTATAAATAATATGAAGACATGTTACTGTGTCCTGGGACTGAGTTTGCCCATTTGCTGTTGCTGTTTTATGATGAGGAAGAAAATGAAAATAACAGGAAAAACACAGAGAAAGCGCGTGATCCTTTTACCCATGCACTGTTCACATACATCACTTGTTCCCTTTTTTTCCTGAACCAGAAAACAGCAAGCTTCAACTGAATTTATATTTTAGGCCCACTTAGTGCTGGTGTTGGTAAGTATTGCTGAGACAGAGGTCACTCATCCCCATGTGGAGGTAGGAGCATTTCAGCAGCAGACTTTTTGAGCCAGTCTTAGCATGTGGCTGCTTATGTCTGTGGGCAGCCCACAGCTGGTAAATCTCATGCCTTTTCCATCAGATTTTCTTAGCCTCCACATGTGTTTGAGCACAGCCAAATGCAGACCATATTTCTGGACCAGACCACTAACCCAATCCTTCCCTGGCCTGCTGAGGTGCTTACATGCTGCCCTTTCAGTACCTGTGTTTCAAGAACTGCTTTGCTGCTGGTCCGTGCAGTGCTGTTTGCCAAGGAGGGTGACAAGGAGCTCCACGTGAGCAGCGTTTTGGCCGTCCGGCACAGCCGTCCTCTACAGGAGGCAGCGGTGCCTTCTCTTATGGCTGCGTGCTGAACATTTTCTCCACAGGCAGAACAGAAAATGTGGCTTCGATTTTTTCCACCGTGTCTTAAATGCCAAAATAAATTTTAGAAAAAGTTAAATTTGTAAGGCTCTGAAGGTTTGACAAAACTGCTGCCTTCCATCTCCATGCCCCCAGAAAGGCGAAACCTTCATCTTTACATTGGATTCCAGTATGAGATAGGTTTGCTCAGCAGAAGTCCTTTGGCTGAGGGAAAAAATACAAAATTAAACCATTTCCTGCATGAGAAAAAGCAAACCATTGCTGCCTTTATAGTTCATTCCGTTTATTAAGACTGCTGGGCCAAGATTTATTTTTAATGAACTCTGATCAGTCACAGCCAGTGATTTCACAATTCATGTTAGTACTGTAGGCATTTGTTGCCCTGCGAACAGCTCATTTGCTTATTTTCTGGAAGAATTTTTTTTCGTCTGCCTTGAAATTGGTCACACAGACCTCTGTGGGATTTTCAGGCTAAGTATGTTTGTTCCCATGGACAGAGGCCATATGTCAGAATCCTTTATTGTTACCAAAGACAAAAAAAAAACTTCTCTCTTTTATTCTGGTGAGGACTTTTTTTTTTTTTTTTTTTTTTTAATGTTTACTGTGCCTTGACATCCTGTGGCACTAAACCATACTTTATCCTTCTATTTTCTCTAACAGGCATATGTGTGTAAGGGAAACCACACATTTACAGATGGGAAAAGATAACACATAAATCAAACTCTATGCCAAAACAGAGACAGTCATAATGAAGGTTGTAGAACCACGTGTCTGCATTATACTGTTCTTCTCTTTTTTCTTTTTCTTTTTTTTTAAGAGCTTTGAAGTAGAAAGCAATCTGCTGTCTTTAACCAAAAATATATTTCAAATGTTTTAAAAGCTTTGCAGTAGAACTGGAGCTTTAGGGCTGTCCGTTAAAATGTCAGACTGTGTATATTAAAGAGTGCCAGCACAATAATGAACCAAACTGCCCATATTTTCTTGAGTTTCGTTGTTGCTTTTTCCCTCATAAGCATTTCATACTTTTCTAAAATATTTTAGAAAAGCAATGAACGGCTTGTCAAGAAATATGCTTCAGGACAATGAAAGCATGCTTCAGGTGATCTAAGCAAATTATAATGGCACATTGTCTCACTGTCACATATTTAGCTTAATGGTGTAGATTATCCCTCCACACAAAAGTCAGGCCTGGAGAGACAGATACTCCAGGACTTGTAACTCTGTCAAATCTTAGGCAGGCAAACAAATTCTTCATCCATTCCATTCCATGACTGTGCAAGGTGATTGAGGGTTTTTCCCAAGTTTCTTTGTCAAGACACAGCACAGAACAGGTTGCATCCTAGGGCTTGAAGAAGTACCTTCTTTAAGAAAAGATTCTTTCCGAGCTGCACCTGCTTCTTCTCCTTTGCCTACTTCTGTTCTGATACAGCCTTGTCCTGAGAAACCATGGCCATTGCATCATTCAACACAACAACTGCTGTATTTTTGTCACTCTCCATATTTTAATCCCCTTGTTCACTGTCTGATGTCCATGTCTGCTCAGCTGACAGTCAGCAGCAAGAGCCGCAGTAATAACCAGTGGTATACCATTGGTTATTATAAGAAGAGGAATTGGATTGACATCTATATTACTCATTTTTATGTCTCTGGGGAGGCCAGATCTAAGAGAGTTGTAGCCAAGACAGGAATTTGGAGGATGCTGGAGGTTTAATCTCCTCTGCCCTCAGCGTTTAGTCAAATATATGTTTGTGACACTATATATTTTAGCATTAATAATGCTGACCAGTTCTGCAAGATGACAAGTACTAGTGATCTTAGTAAAATGTCAGGGAATGTGACTGCAGTCCTAGGCTCTCTGTAAGGAGCCTGGCTTCAAGTAAACCTAAGGCTGAGATTTGTCCCCTCTGCGCCTGGGAGTTCCCCCTCGAGGCTGGAAAAGGCTGGAAGAGCTGCAGGGACATTGGGAGCTCAGGGAATTTGGCAGTTTGTGTCTGAGCTGTGTTTGAGGTCTGGCCACATCTTTAGTGAGCCGAGTTGTGCTCTGCCTTCAAGATCTGACAAACAGCCTGAGAGGCAGATTACACGGACTGTCCAGATGACACTCGGACATCACTTTTAGTTTATGATACAGGCTTTGTGCTAGTTTACTTTTATCTAATACACTACCCAATCAGTTGATTTCTGCTACACTGGTTTATAAAGAAAATAAAAATTACCCCTCAAAATACTCAAAATCCCATGTAGTAATATTATTTGCACAGCAAACACTTATTAAATACCTAGATCCATCTATCTAAAACAGTAATATTTGCTTTTGCACGCTAGTACTCTAGCAATTCAGAGATTTGAAAAAAAACTTGCTGGCAGCAGAGTGCACAGCCATACCTGTGCCAGAGGGAATAACAACCCTGTTCTCGGACACCAAGTCAGAGAGAATCCTGTGCTCTGCTGTTTAATATCAGTGCTTGTGGAGATCACTTGATAGGGGAATCCTTAAATCTGAGTAAAGCTCTGATTCATTCTTACATTGCTCTTATTAAACATAATTATCTGTCAGATACAGATTTCTTTCTTTCTTTTCTAAGATATTTCATGCTTACTCTTGAGGCAAAATCCACATTTTTCTCTAAAGTTTCTACTGTCCTTAATCAAGAAAAGATTGCTTTAAAAATATTAAAATAAACACTAAAAATTGCAGGCTGAGAATTTGCTCCAGGTGCAAAATCTCCAGCTGTAACCACAGTGTAACCAGATGTCCAGGGGCAAAAAAAGAGGGTGACTACTTTTGCTTAGCGGGATTCCAAGATTTACTCTACATCACTGGTCCAAAAAAGCCAAGCAATATATGGCAAGGGTAAAAAACACTGTCGTTTGAGGGACTTATCTTTTCCAGGAACAGCCTGTTTAGTCTAGGAGTGTAGAATGACCAGGAAAGATTAATAAAAAAAATGAAGCATTCTGGAATATGAAATGTTGTTGCTAAGTTAAGGAATAGCCCTCTAAATATTTTCTCATATGAGTTCCCCTTGTCAGTTCAACAACCTCATTACTCTCCTCACAGAGGAAGAGCCTGATCCAAATCCCCCCTTGGTCAAAGGGCTTTCAGTGATACCTGGATTTTTTATACCTATGATCATTTTTCAAATTGGGAAATTAACATAGAATACAAGTCATACGGTAGGCAACAGCACCTGTTTTGGAAATGTGGACATTACTGCCTCTTCTCCCAAAACTAATTGTGAATGTTTTTGACCTGAATGAAATCTTGATTAGCAAATACTGCATTTTAGTCAGTGAAAGAACAGTTAAAAAAAAAAAAAGATGCACCATGTGCTGTGAAAACCTCATCAAATTTGCATTCTAAGGGTTCATAGCTCTGTTTATTTTATTTTTTTTTTTTAGGATGAGGTTTTGGATACAGACTGAGGCTAAGTCATAGCCCTCCAGTTTTCATCCAGATGCTCAGCTTTATTTAGAAAAGAGCAGAAAGGATTGTAAACTTTTCAACAAAGCTCAGCTAAATTTTAAATGTGTTACAAAACAGCTGAGTCTTGGATGGTTTGGAAAAGAAAAATCACAAATATGAAAGTATTTTATATGAAACATGTAGATCTGTTTTAAAATAAACATTGCAATAAATTCAGCACTGAGGCTGTTAAACAATTTAATAGACTTCCCTTCCTCCACTATCAAATGAAACTGTTTACACAGGACAATTAGTGTGAGGCTTTGCAAACAAAACAAAAAAAAGAGTACAAAACTTTTTTCTTTTTCCCCCCCCTTTTTCAAAGTATTGCCTATGAGTCTCATTAAAATCCATAGGAACTGACACAACTGTTTTAATGTTTCCTACTGCCTTTTGTCTTCACTTTTGCAACTTGACTTGCTGCACTATTATTTGCCTGGTATTATCACAAGTGACATTAATTAAGGCTTTGGACTCTGCTACTTGCCAAATTTTACAAACATGCATAAAGACTGGAAGCTCATTTGCTTAAGGGGCACATTCTCCAGTCACAGACAAGTTTCAGGCTGATCTATTGTGGAAACACTAGAATAGAGGAGCATTTTTGCAACAGAAATTTCACCACTTGATGTTTTTCTATACCACGACAATAATTTATTATCCTATTCTTTCTCGGCTTTTGTCTTAACACTTATTTTTAAAATGGTCGGACAAGCTCCATATGCCTGCAAGGCTACAATCATCATTTATTTGTGGCTTAATCCTAGAAACCTCATTCAGTCAAAACTCCTGCTGATCCCTGGGAGATTTAGCGCAGCAGGAGTTCAGGATCTTCTCAAAGTAGGCAGGCAAGCAGTTTTCATAAGGAAATTCCTCACCATCAGCATTGCTGGCTGAGTATGATCCCAGCAAGGGGCTCCCCACCAGGAAATGGGTGCTCCAGTTTCCGAAAGGAAAAGTCCCAAGGCACCATTTCTGCTCAGAAGAAGGGGATCCAGCCCCCAACCTAGGGCGCAGGTGTGGCACCAGGAACCCTTCAGGGTCTCAGTTCTAAAAAGCCCAGCAAATCTACATAACGTAGCCTGATTAAGCAGCCTGGTACCTGTGTCATACCTGAGCCCCTATCGCAGTATCGCAGTCAGCAGCTGTACAGCCCATGGTCAAAAAGAACTGGTTTCAGCAGACCATAGACGGCTCCAGCTCTATGTGTGGTGTGTTAGCAGACCCAAGAGGCCTTCCTGGATGCTTGTTCAACACAGATCCATAATAAATGCTGGCTATACAAGATACCAACTCACCTCTGAAAGAGCACAACACAACAGCCCCAAGCTGTAAAGCATTTTACGCTTCCTAAGGGTATTTCTACACTTTAGCATGCTGTCCCCAAAACCTGCTCTGTGGCCTTTGGTCAGGTTAGGCAGTGATATAAAGCATGCTGCAGTAACAGGCTACAGAAAATACAGCTGGTATCTAAAAATAGCCAACTGTCTTGTACACATGTTCAGTGCCACTCAATAAAGATCTAGTAGTAAAGTAAGTAAAGAAAAAGGAAGCCCAAAGCAGCAGCTGGCAACAGGTAGTGGCTACAGGTAGTTTCACTTTCCATTTCCTAGTTTGCTTGTAGAGAAGACAAAAAAAAATGGGGATCTAGTGCCCCAGCTGGCACGGGGACACTTTGAGCACAGCTGCTGACATTCATGAACACATGATTGGCAATCAAATATTGTTCTTTGCTCCGGTAGAGACAGGTACTTAGATCTATATGCAGCATCAGAAAGCTTGTCATACTTGCAAAAACTCTGTGCAAGACCGTCCGAGAAAGATCAGTCAAATCCTGTCCCTGTTTCTGGAAGAACATATTCTTTCTTTGTTCCTTTTCCACATTTAATAGCAGCTTATTTGCATCACCTAGGCCAGTTCTGCATAAATATATGTTTACTTTATACTGTATGTTAGACACCTGGAAGGCGAGCCACATCAAATGAAAACAACAACAAAATATTTTTAAGCTTTGATTAACAGCCTTCTCTATCTGCAGAGTTTTAGCAATCAAATGAAATTAGTCCACTGCCTCTGCGCTGAGTCTTCAGAGCAATTTGTGAATAAGTATATTTCTTTTTCTTTACAATATAATGATACAGGAAATTGAAGTTAATTGAAATTACTCTGTGAAAGACAGATTATACCCCACAAAGCTTACTTGACCGTGTTGTCATCACTAAGTTAAATTAGCAGCTTAACTTTGTAATTGGGAACCCTGCTCGTCATTAGCTGGAGAGGGTGACAAACCCAGGTATAAATAGCATTGGGGCTTTTCATCTTTTTTTCCTAGCAATTTATTATAGGCATAGGCTTATAGACCATCAATCTCCTGAAAATCCTGCAGTAGTCACAGAACAGTCAGGGAAGTCCTGATTATACTACTGCCTACTAAATACTAGAACTTACTGGTACAACATACTAAGTCTGAATGTCTTAGTAGGTGGGTAAAACAAGTTGAAATTGAGGAATCTGAAAGAGACTTGCAGCTGTGACAGCAACTTGCTGGTGGTTGGGTGCAAGTCTGTTCAGAGGAGTTAACATGGAGCAATTTAAAATCAGTGAAATCGTAATTGGGAAACAGGAGATTTTGCAGTTGATAGCTGGAATTGCCACATTCCTATATGGAGATGAAGCTCTCTTTTGAGTACCCCAAGCTGAGCACCAACATCATTATGAACTATGATGTTATTATAATCAGTTATTAAGCATAAAGTCATATAAAACACCTGCATGGAGAGATGGCTACATACATGCAAGTGTTTCCAGATCTACGTTACAGAATTTGTAAGGGGTTCATATGGTAACAAGTCACTTGGTCATATGGGAGGTTCGTAAGAAAATGTTTGGTTTAAATCAAGCCTGAACTACCCGAAGGCTGTTGCTCAATCCTAGGTAGCTACAGTATTGGTAAATGTACTTGTTCGAGTGAAGAACCTGGCAGGCCCAAGAGGGCTTATAGGAGCATATTTTGGGGCTAAAGAATATGTAGAACCAAGTAGAGAGGATTGCGACTACTCATATATGAACTTATGGAGCTCTGAGAGGGATCTGTGTTGAATAAAATAATAATATTTGTGCTCTCAAGTAGGCAGAAAGCAATTTCGTTTCTTTTTAGTGGCCATTGTAGCAAAGCAGTTTCTTGGCTTTGGATTTGCTTTTAAAAAGCCAGTGGTCTCCAGTCACTGCTCCTGCCCAGTTAGATTATCTTTTATTGTGTAAGGGTACATAACTATTTGCAAAACAAATGGAAATTCATCTACTAGCACAGTTAGAAAAAAAAAATGGCAACACAAACTCTGCATGTGTTGAGCGTCTCTTTCATCAATCCACCGTCTTCTCTTGGACTGTGACCAATTAAACAATACAGTACATCAATCTTTTTTCAAAAAACAATATAAATCTTGCAATGTGTAGATGGCTTCTGGGATTTGAGGCTATTTACCACAGTTTTTGAAATGTTAAGACAATGTTTATGTAAATTAAAATACTTACTTAGGTTACTGCTGTCAAGTACGCAGTGAGAAACGTTTTACATTTATACATGACCTTAAGCAACAATAGCAGCAGAAATTACCAGCAGCCAGCATTTGGTATAGGCATAAAATGCTACATAAATCTAAAAAACAATAGTCCAGATTCTGCTGTTAGGGACCACCTAGTGCTCTTGGTTACTCAGCTTTAATTCTCATTGGAAACCCAGAATTTTGCCTTTAGACTTTGATTTTATACCATGGTAATTAAACTTCAGCAAGTTTCCTGGGAAGCAGCAGTACTATTTCATGTCATCACTGACTTTTTTTACACAAAGTTACTGTTTATATATTTTGAGGCAGAGATGAGGAACTTCTTTGGAGTTTCAATATAAGTTTAAATTATCCATTACTGTAAATCCAATTAATTTATGAAAATAAATGAATTAAACTTCATCTTACCTTCGCCAGACAACAGTAATGTTGTAGGGCAGCAGGTCATATGAAATAAAGTCACAATTGTATTCAGAGAAAGGGTTGAGGTTTTCTTAACTTTATCAAAGGACTTGCCTAGATGAGAATAATAAAGATAATTAATCTAAATTAATATTTTCAGTGGACTATAAATTTCTTTTAAACCCTGAGCAGATAGTGTTGTTCAGAATTAAAGCAGTCATTATTCAATTTAATTGAAATAAGAAAGTGTAGAAGGAGTAACTATAGGGTCTTCTGCATCCTTCCGCCCTGAACTGCTCTCTGCAGAGCAGTGTGCATCGTGCTCTTCTTATTTACTCAAGGCAGGTTTTTGCATGAGGCATCAGCTGCAGAGCATGAGGCTGTGGATGCACGTTCACTTGTGTGGCTGCAGCATACCATGCATAGACCTTGTTCCTGGCCACTTCTTGCTGCTCTGCCGCTCCTGCACAACCCACACACAGTTGCCCCGGTGAACCACGTGGCAAAATGATCACGTTAAAAACTAACATACCCCCTCAAAAAAAAAAAAAAAAAAAAAAAAAATCACCCCAGAGAGATTGGTTCTTCAGGCCACAATAGACAAACCCATAAACATGTTGCTGGCACCATCAGCCACACAGTGCACAGGAAAAGGAGGAGCTGTGGCCAAGCAAAGCAGGAGCTGCTTCCATGCCATTGCCCAAGTATTAGGAATCTTTCCAGCCTAATGCCATTCTGTTTTCATTCCAGTGTTTCTATTCATAATCCCTATGTCACTGCATATCTCTTAGCTTGACATGTATTTATTCTTTATATTCTTTATTCTTTGTATTCCTTGTTCTTTGTATTTATTTGCTCAGCCACACCTCCAATTATCATGTGGCCTTTCTCTAGAGATCATGCCGTATGGCAGATGACTTTCCTGTGGCGGTGATTTGTGTCAAAAGCATCTCCTAAAGGCATGGCAGTACGCATGCCAACATGAGTGCAAAATCTCTTCTTGATCTATGAAGTGTTTGCTACACAGACATTGCTTCATAACGCACCTCTCAGACACTCCTACTCCGAGGCAGTGTCACTGGCCACAGGCTGTGCAGCCTCAGGGTCTGCCAAGAACTTGATTACTGCCCCAAATAAGTTACATCGGACTGGATGGTCCAAAGCAATAGGTATGTCAGGACACAGGTCATTACACTCAGAGGACAAGATCGTTCATAGGGAGATAGTGGTAACAGTCTCTGCCAGAAAATAGCTTCTCCATACAGCCAGCTGCAAACTGTGATTTGTCAGAAAAGAAACATTTTATGTAATAGGTAATACATATGTACATGTATATGTGTGTGTTTCCACAGATAGATAGGTATTTTTACACACAGAAACACATAGTTATATATAGGCCAACAAGCAAAACAATTGAATTCCCCATGATTCTCATAGAAATTCTAGAATTGTTAGAAATTCTCATAATTGTTAGAGTATTTACAACTATGGCATTTACAACTATGGACACATCCTCTAGCATCATAGACCATTTTGTCTCCTTAAAAGTAAGCATTACATCATTCAAGATACAGTATGATCAGAAAACTGATGCTTAGAAGAAAATAGAAAAGTAAGGCCATTTAACATCCATTCCCAAGAGATGTCCGCTGGCTTAAAAGTATTTAAATACGCTTTCAAAAATTTCTAAGAAAATGTCACCACTCAAAAGAAGGCATTTTATAAAGATTTAGTCAAGAAATGCATTCTGCAGTTATTAAACAGTGTTGACAAAACAGATTCTTTACCATAAGGTTGGTCAAGCAATGTAGCGCGCTGCCTAGGAGAGGTTGTGGAGACAAGGCATCTCCTCTCTTGAGCAGGAGACTTGACTAGTTCACCCTATGCTTTTTGTATGATTCTCTGACTTTCACCTGCCTTTCCTAATTACTGCACTGAAGAAGCATGTAGTTTATGCTGACCGTATTGCAGACTTTTAGGACTTGGAAAGTATTAAGCTCTTTTTGCAGTCCGTAGTAGTGACCAACATACTTTAGAGCTTTCACGGGATCCAAAAGGATTCCTGCTCTCTCTTGTCATCTAATCCCACACTTAGCCATGTCTCATTTATTACTTTCTGGCTAGCAACAAAGTGAAGGATGAGGACCTCACTGAAGTGGTACAAGCTTGTGCAACTCACAGTTCCAGTGAAACACATTGAAAGGAAGCTGGAAGCCAGCCACTTAGAAGACAGTTCAGCTGCTTCGGCATCCCTTTCAGAAAGATGGGTGGAAATACGTGCAGCACTCGATCCCTACCCTGCTCTCTCCAAAGGTCTGGATGTAGTTTGAGTGGCCTGATTCACCTTTTGTCCCACTCCAGTTTTATGTATCAAATATATAATACTGAAGTCAGTGGAACTCATTCTTCAAAATCCTCAGTATATGTAGGTTGGAGTACTGTGAGGATTGCTGCAGTGCCTAGGTGAAAGCTTGGAAGTTTGGTACAAGGGCTGAGAAGGGGCCTGGCTGTGTTGTTCTTGGCTCAGTGTGACCTTCAGCTTTGCAAAAGTCTTTTGCATTCCTTTCTCCTTTCTATACTTGAAAAGGTTCTCCCTCCAAAATGTTGAGGATTTATTTTTCTGCTCTATTTTTTGGAGTATCTACAAACCCCCAATGCAATCAGTGTTCATTTAAGACCACAGTAATGGGGACGTGTTTACATAGAACTGCTCTGCTTGCTGTTGTGACTTCTCCTAGAGGAGAAATATCACTGTGTTCCTGTTACCACCTTTTCAGAAACATATCTTACTTGATGGAAGGCTGACTGGCTTCAGATGAACATGCCATGCCAGGCCTGTTCTTACCTATTTCACGCAACAAGCTATGCAGCACGGGAGGACTTGGGGGATGCCACAGACCCCTGAGTGCTCACCCCAGCAGGACCACCAGAAGTGTTTCCATCCTGGCGGCCAAACACTGCTGAATGGCCAAAAGGTGTGAGGTACCTACCTCAGCCCCTCTTTAACTTCTTCAGTTGATGCTCTTCTGTTTTTTTACCTCCTGCTCTCACTACACTTCAGAATTTCCCGTCTTTCATATTCTACTAGGGCAAATAAACAAGAGATAGTATGAATGCTAATTCATTTAGCAAAATTTAGTCTTGGCAACAAAGAGGCCATTTCCAAACACTTCTGGCAGCAAAACAAAGAGGGGAGAAAATAAAAGGGAAGCAATACCTTTTTTTTCCCTGAGTTTTCCAATTTTTCTTTGATCTTTCTGGAGCTAATTTTTATCCAGGAGAGGCAAGGAAAACTGGATTGCAAAGTGAAGGGATTTACTTAGCTAAGTTTGCCTAGTGATCATATATTTTACAATAAAATATAATTCAAAGTAGGAAAAGTCTGCTATGCTTCAAACATCATGGTGTCAAAGAGAGAATAATTTCTATTTCCCCGCAGTGTAGCAGCTATTCATTCTGTCCTACTCCAGCAAGAAATCAAATGGTTCAGTAACAGCCAAGAAACTCCTGGCTTGCACATCACCACATAAGCAGGAAATTCAAATAATAAAAATATAATCCTGTAATAAAAAATAAAATAAAAAAAAAAAAAAAAAAAAAGAGAAAATAAGAAAAGAATATTTCCAGCTCTGAGGAAGGAAGAAAAAATACACAAAATTACACTACCTCTCTTGCACCTATGAAACCCAGTGGCAAAAGCATGTAGGATATAGTTTTTCCCTGCCTAGGGGACCAATATACTTTAGTTTTCTCTTATTGACAGTGATTGTTATAATAATCTCCTTTTTCACATACTCATAACTTTCTGGAAAAACAATTTACTTTAGGGACTCAAATTCTTTAAATCTGGCCCCAGTCCAGAGACACTTCTGGAAATTTGAATAAGGTGCTGTCAGGTATTTCTGAATTATATGTAGATATCTGTCAAAGCACACATTGCTTTGAATTTTTTTTTTCTCATTCACAACTTAAAGCTAGATAACTTTTTTTATCATACAAGTTCTCTCCTATGACTATATACTTTCACAGGCAAATAAATCATCTCCTCTCAATTGATTTGAAAATGATTTTTTTGTGTGTGTAGCACCACAGTGTATTATTAGAAATGTTCAACGCTAAAGATGGTCTGACTGCAACATGAAGCCTATATATGTTATAGGTAGTCTTACAAGTTGGAAAATCTATCTTTCCAGAGGCTTACTGAAGCAGGAAGTCACAGAATCACAGAATGGCTGAGGTTGGAAGGGACCTCTAGAGATCCAACCCTCCTGCTCCAGCAGGGACACCCAGAGCACGGGGCACAGGGTGGATCCAGGCGGGTTGGGAAGATCTCCAGAGAAGGAGCCTGCACAGCCTCTCTGGGCAGCCTGTGCCAGGGCTCTGGCACCCGCACAGGAAAGAAGTTCTTCCTCACATGGAGGTGGAACTGCCTGTGTTTTAATTTGTACCCATTGCCCCTTGTCCTGTCAGTGGCCACCATGGAGAAGAGTTTGGCCCCCAAGTCCACCATGAAATATTTTTTTCAACTGTAAAACAAAGGAGTTGGCTAAAATAAGCAGAAAAGAAATAAATGTCACACCTCATTTTTAAAACAAAAAAAAAAATCAAAACAGTCACCACCTATGACATTTCAAAAACACTGTCGTGAAGGCCTGACTTCAAACATACACAGGCCTTCATGTAGCATGAATACTGAAAAAATACTTGCTGATAACTTAGTCACAAGGCACCGTGCTGTTTATGGAACACAGGATCTAATTGGTTTTCTTGGAGCTAAAGGGTCTTGAAAGAGTTTGCAAGAACTGGAGACTCTTCCTGCCTGCAGAACTGGTGACATTGGTGGCTACAAGTGCAGGTGTCCACCTAGTCTACAAGGACAGCTGTCCAAATTCCTGTAGTCCCTCTTCAAGGGGGCTCCACTGTGAATAACGAGGTTGAGACCATGACCTCCCTGCATCGTTCCAAGCATATTTTGCTTCGTGGCCTGGGGCTCCCTCCACTCCATCCCGGGTCCATGGGGCCAGCGCAGAGCCTGGGGCAAAGCCATGCTGTAGAGCTCTGAGCCAAAGGGGGCCCCCGTGCAGGCCCCCAGCCACAGTTATTCACAGTAAAATGTGTCCCTGGTGCCAGAGCTGGAACCCTACTTTTGCTGCAAATGCCTTGTGATTTTCCATGACCGCAAGTGGTCAAGTCCTTAGTTTTAAATTTCATCCATAAGTTGGGACAGGTTCACCAGATCAAAAAGAGGAGGAGGGAGAGGGCTGGGGTGCCTGGGAAAACTAGCCCTTAGAGAAGAAAATATTTCCAATTCCCCATGGACCGTCTGGCTTTGTGCTTTGCATGCCACTCGTATAAACTGGTCGCCTGCTGTAGCTGTATCTGCTGTAATTGCAATTTCAGAAACATCTCCTGCATACATACCCTTTTATTATGGCATATAGGCAGAGCATTTC
Organism: Nothocercus julius; assembly: GCA_013398735.1. Taxonomy (NCBI): domain Eukaryota; kingdom Metazoa; phylum Chordata; class Aves; order Tinamiformes; family Tinamidae; genus Nothocercus; species Nothocercus julius. The sequence goes on from VZSV01000006.1 coordinate 2,102,972, forward strand.
CCGTAATTTAGGCGCAGCTAAAACCTCCTGTTCTTTGAAAGCTGCCTTCCCCGTAGTAGTTTATGCAGCATCACTGGAGCAATATAACCAGAATGAAGTACCAAGGTTACTATGTTGGAACTTGATGTCACTAGCTATAAGCTCCTACTTGGCATTTAAAAAACCCCAGTCTGTTAAAATCCAAAAAAGAAATACACAGAGCTGTGCTCAAAGTTCAATTAAAAACCCACTGTGTTTTTGTTTCTGTCATTGAACTACAATGTCAATTTGACAAACATAGTTTCTGTCTAGCCCACTGAAGACTCATGATGTATAAGCTTTTTCTTAGCGTCCTTTGAAGTAATAACTTGTTTTTGAGAAAGAGCAGGTTCTTTTCCATATTTTTTCCTAACAACTTGAAAGGCAGCATGATTCATGGGAAAAGAGGCCCCGGGTGGGCAGCCTGAGGCCACCAAATCATGGTGATCTCAGTGCCACTAACTCCCGTGATATTGAGTATTTTTTTTCTAGAAGCACCTGCTATTGAAATTGTCTTTCATTAAAGCAGAGTAAATTGTCAGCTTTTATGGATTTGGAAATAATCTTGAGAGTCTGAAGTGAGTACAGAAACCTTGAGGCAAATAAAAAGAAAACACCTATTTTGATTCTCATGAAATCTTAAAGCAATCTCATGATTTCTTAGGATATGCTTCATGAGTTTTGCTCTCAAGTGGCTGGCAGTACCGTATTCTTCCCCTAGCTATAGCGTGGCTTCTCTTTCTCATTCTTTCACTGCAATACATCATTCCTTGATAAAGACTCAGCTTTGAGGGCCATGTGATTATAAGAGAATTTGAGGGCTTTCCCTTTCCTCTCCCCAACATTACAAACAAAATCTTGAAAATATAAATCCTAAAATCTAGGATGTGAAGGCAAAAAAAAGGTGCTTTTTTTTTTTTTTTTTTTTTTAAATCTCTCAGTACTTATACCTCCAGAGCCTTTTGGAAAGCCAGCTTATATTTTTTTGGATCTCTGAGGTGATCATTACTGCTAGTTAGCACCCAAAGGAGGAATTTTTTGTTTTTGTTTTTTAATAGTGCCTTGAAAATGGAAAGCTCCAATTGCCAAAAGTGCCACATACTGTTTATTCTTTTATATCCGTTTATTATTTGTATTGCAGTAGGGCCAGGAAGGCTGCAGCAATCACAAGCCTGTTTCACTCATTACTACACGCAGCGCAAGGCAGCCTCTTCCGTAAATATCCCACGGCCTAACAGGATTGCCCCACTCAGTTTGTTTAGTTAAGGTGCATTTGATTTTACTTTTCTTCATTAGTTCAGGAAGCACAAATTGTGTTTTCTTTCCCAGTAGTGCCCAGAATGCTCAGAGGCGGCATGTTTTCAGCCAGGAGAAGTGAGCTGTGGCCTCATCCTCTGCTGCAAGAGGCTCTTCAGGGATCTCTGCGGTCTTGTTCCAGGTGGGGACGATATGTAGGGAAGGAGGGAGCAGGGCAGAGCAAGATTTCGAGGTGTCTTGTGTACTCCCTGGCCAGGCTTTTTATCATCCTGCAAGTGTTAGGTACACACAAGAACAGCATAATTCAGAGTATATACAAGGTATCACAGAATCCGCCAGCAGTTAAGGTAGTGCTTTGGCCTTCTGAGGCCAGTGCGAGCTTCCCCATTAGTTTCAACAGGGCAATCGGTGATAGCTCAAACATGGCATACAACCTTTGTGTGCTGAGGGTGAAAGCCAGGCTGCCCTCTCCTCCCATCTCCCTTAAAAATAAATACGACTGAGGAGGTGTAGATAGCAGAAAACCAAGAATTGTCCCCCTTGAAACATGGGACCCAGATGGGATCCTGCAGTGTAATAGTGCTATTGATTTCCAAACCAATCCTAAGCAGGTTTCACAAGACCTTGCAGCTGCCAGACATTCAGCTCCAAGCCATTCCTAGATGCTGGGCTTAAAACTAGGGAGACGATAACTCAGGAGCTCCTGCTAGGGACTGTCAGCTGCCCAGCGAGGAAGATACTTATTTATAGAACAGCCTTTGAACATGCCACTACGGTTTACAGTAGTAATAACAAGTTATAGTGAATCAAAGAGTAGTAGGGTGTAGCACAGCCATGCATTATATACCCTATTGTAAATGGGCTCTGAGGGAAAGCTTGTAATTTAGGGAGGCTTGAATGGCAAAACCTGGGTCATTGTAACGGATACTTTTTCTTAGTTATTTTTATGGAGTGGGTGAAAAGAAATACTGGCCTGAAGAAGACAGGCAGCATGTGTTTCAATTCAACCTTAGTTAGCTATGAAACCTCCTGGAGCTCAATCCCCCTTGGCCAAATATTTGTTTTAAGATTAATTGTTCACACAGGAACTGAACAGCAACTCGCTGCATGTGAAGGTCCTTTTAGAGGCGATTTGTGTTCCTCCCTAGGACTCCTTTCTGGTGTGTTGCTGGCTCTCTCATCTCTTCTGTCACCTTCAGGAAGCAGGATTCAAATAGGAACCAACGAAATGGCTTTTCTGTTTGTTTATTTAAATTTTACCCACATATCGGTGTTGATTTTAGGTTTAATGCTGTGGCAGAACTGCAGGGGCTCCTTCTGAAGCATTTGTTGTGTTGGGCAGCACCGCTGCAAGCACTTGGCAGGCAGCATATCCCAGTGTGCAGCCGGGAGGGACAGCCGGACATGCCCGTCCCCATCCCCAGAGTGCATGCAGCATCCCTCGTGTTGGGGCACAGGTTTGGATGCTCAGGGCAGCGCAGCTCATGGCACCCTAAACTTCCACCAAACATAAAATCTAAGTTCTTGGGGCCATATAGTCATTATGGCCTGAGATATTCTCTCTTGTCATAGGAAGCCATATCTTAAACCTGCGCTCTGGTCAAACAAGCCCCGCCTGATCTTATTTTAGTTCCAGCGTTGGCATCTCCAGTTTCTCTTAAGCTGCTCATTTTTCACTCCCTATCTTCTCTGCGCAGAGGATAAGCATCACAGCCTATTTCCTTCTATAAAACTTTGCCTGTAAATAAACATGCCGTCACGTGCATGACCCATGAGGTGCGCGGGAGGCAGAATCCGCTTCAGGAGGGCTCTCCAGCCTGCAGCTCCGCAGCACTGGTGGACGTGTCCCGTCACAAATGATGTTAGTGCTAAAAAATGAAAGAAACAACCAGCCAAAGCGAAACCCAAGCATTAGAAACGAAGATATGTAAAATAAAGGCTTCGCTGAAGCAATAAAATATTTTCAGGCTGGCATCACTGAATAGCAAATTAAGTATGAACACACACAGTACAAAACTGTTTCCCTTCACCAAAAATGAATTCTTTTCAAAAGAATTTAAGGTCTTCTCATCTTTCTCTGTTTACTACTTAATGATATTCCACCCACAGTACATCAAGATTCTGTCTACATGATATCCCTCAGCTTTCTTATTCTAATCTCCTGTTGATATCGAATAATGAACTAGAAGAGAGCCGAGAGAAAAGATGATTTAAGAAGAGTAAGATAATGATCTTCCTTTGTTTGTAGATTATGTTGATACACTAAACAAATTAGTAAAATAAAAGGAAGTAGCATCATTACCTTTAGTTGCCTTTGTGTTTTATACGATTCTTTGTAGCCCTTACTCTCTGTCTTTCAACAGCCTCACGATTCCCAAGACGAAAATAAGATTTTACAGCCTGAACCCCAAAACAGTTTAAAAAGTTACATGCTTTTAAAATGATGCAGAATAAGCTGTTGGCATCTTATATAGAGGTTTTGGGGGTTTGTTTTTTGTTTTTCTTTTAGGAGGGATGCACAATGCCAGGCCTATACTGAGTGTCACAAGAACCAAATACTGAGGAACTCAGTAAGTACATACCTACACATGATACCGGTTACAAGGGAAAATGTGACCAATAAGTATTTGGTGTTTTATACAAATAAGATACATATATGCTGTGGTGAGTCCAATTCTCATTTACTATAAATCACTCCTTCATTCCTCTACAAATCAACCTACCTGCAAATATTAGTCTTACACGACAGTTAGGTTCCTCATACCGACACAAAAACAACTAAACAAATAGGTTCTAGACAATATTCAATAAATATGACATCGTTTCAGATAAAAGCCAGAAAGTGACCCTTGACCATTCTCCCTAGCATGCCTGATTAGCTCTATGGCGTAGCACATCAGTACTAGTGCGCACTTTTATGGCAAAAGACAATTTAGTTCTATTTACTGAATTAAAGGAGTGAACTGCTGCTCCAGTTTCGCATCTGCTAACACAGATGAAGTGAGAACCATGACAAAGCACTGCAGCAGCTTCCACTGCAGCAGCACAGTGCAAAAGCTCTGTGTGACAGTCCCTGCCTTGGTGGCTCCTGCAGCAGGTCAGAAATGGTCATGTGAAATAGGTGTTCAGAACTGAAAGCCAGGATATCTGAGCCTGCTACTTTCTGGAGTTTCCCTTGTTTTAGAGTACTCTTAACTCTTTCTAAATTATCAATTAATTATTATCTTACCGTCATGCAGTTATATCTGGAGTTTTCCTAACATTTGCATTCAAACCACAGTCCAATTTGTACTTAGCAGGAGTTAAAGACCATGGCAAATAAGTTTCTGACTAAGTTTCACATGCCAGTCTGCTAAAGTCTCCCCTATTTCAGCGCTTCAGTTTAACACCAAATTCATTATTCATACAATCCTGGTACAAACAGTTCAATTTGCACTATCAGTCATTCAACGACACTTTTCTCAGCTGAACACTGATATTATATAAACACATGATGCGACTAGAAAGAAATTTCTAGCAACCAATGCTTCTCCAAATGATAATACCAGTTATTAACAAGAAAACTTTGAAATGCTGCCCTTTTCCCCCACAGTCTTCTGAGACAAAAAAAAAAAAAAAGTACAGAGAAAAAGTATACATGGAAAGTGCCCTGGTTTTGGAGTAGCTAGAAACTCTCTGTGTGAAATATGGGGTTTATGTAAAATAATTTATTAGTGCAGCTGTAGACTTACATAGATGTAATTACTGCTGAGCTATGTTTTCAGAAAGTAATATTTCATGGCTATCATCTTGGTGACAGTATCACAGGTATCCCAGTGAGAAAAATTACTTTTAAACTCAAGAGGCTCAAAAAAAGGTGTCAAAATCAGACACAGTTCCTGGCCAAACCCGTGACTGGAACTGAGCCAAATACAAACAGAAGAGCAGCTCAAACCAAGCCGCTGTTTCCTGCCTTTGCGGGCAAACGTGTCCGCCTCTACCTGCCTTATGTTCCTGACAGTGGAGGGATTTTCAGTACTTCCTTGCCTTGCCTTCCCTCCGTTATTAGAGACTCCCAACAGCGCCCCAGGGCAGACAAGGCTTGCGCCCGCGGGTGAGCTGGGAATCGAAACCCATCCGCGTTACTTATCTCTGGCATCTGCACGGGGAGAGCCGCGTGGCCAGGCTGGATGGAAACTATTAATTTTTAACCCTGCAAAGTGCGACGGAGCCGATCTGCAGTCATCACAGAGGACGGTAAATGCAAACAGCGTGTTTCAGCGTGGGGCCGGGCTAAGGCAAGGCTGTAGCACCACTAAGAGCACTGCTCGGGAGAACTCTGCTGTGCCGTGAGATTCAGCACGTGGCCTCTGCGCCGCAGCCTGCGGCCGCAGCCACGCTCGGGCTTCAGGCTACACAGTTTTACATAACTTTTGGCTCTGCTCAGGAAAGAAAACTATAGACTTCTGCAGGGCTCAGAAGCCTATGGAGACCTGCATGACCTATGTAGGTACTAAAACCCCAAACCTCCTAATTCTGCATGTGAGTATTAGTGACTTACCTAAATATTTTTCTTAGCTCTTAAAGGTCAAAAAGCACCAATATGCCAAAATCCAGCCTTCTGGGAATTTGTGAGAGGCCTAAGACTTTTCTCTAGCAACTGCAGTATCTGACCCAACAACTTTGATTTGAAGCGGAGCATAACTTTTTAAAGATTTACCATAATGGAAGCTCTACCTTATTTACTGGCAGACTCTAACAGTTGGTGATGGCCCTCACTTAAAACACCACTTAAAACACCGTGTCTTATACCATGTTTGATCTTGTCAACATCTAGACCCCCAATATTGTTCTGCTCCTATTTTAATCTGTTTGGGTCAGTAAAGAAATTAAATGATTGAATTTGAGGGCGTATATGTACATAGGCATGTATGCTTACATAGGGAAAAGATGTCCAAAGGGAAAATATTATTTAACTTTGCAGTCACAAGCAAAGTTAAAGAATATCTGTGACTGGGTCATATTCAATTTCCTCCTTTTAGTAAGCCCACTAGATTAAAGTAGGAGCAAAACACCATTGCTGCCAGTATTTTTAAATGAAAATACAAGTTTTCTGTACACATGCTGGACAGTTCTATATTTTGAGTGATTTAGGAATACCCATAAATATCTGCAGCACCATAGAGGATTCGCTCTTCCTGCAAAGCTCTTGAGATGGCCAGGAATAGAGAGTGGAGATGTAGGCCTGCTAATTTAAGAAATATAGGCAATTAGTCACCCTCTCCCTCAGCATTTTTAAATCCTTCTACAATTTATAGCAGCTGATTTGAACCTGATCGTGGTATATGTTTTAGGAGAACACTCTGAAATTCCAGTGTGCAAAGATGAGTAAATCCGTCACTCACACACACACACACTCACTCCCTAATACACGGAATGGCATCTAACCCTACAATAAAAATACAAGACTAAAGTGCAGGGGGTGTTGTTGTGGTTTTTGCTCTTTTTTTGAAGCAGACACTCTTCTAGACCATATTCAAGTAGCACTGGAAAATCTTAAACCAATCTATTCTGTTAGCTAGGAAAATTCCAGACACTTCATTGAGTGTAGACTATAAAGACATTGCTAATTCTCCAGTGAGACCTGCTATTTTGTAACAAGTTGATTAGTCATCTGGCAACTACTTAGTTTGATCTAATCATCCACAGAATGCAAGCTGCAGAAGAGCCAGAATACATCTCCTATGCATGGCAGGCCTTCAAGTCTGAAAGTCGTTTCCAAAAATAACAAGAAATGAAAAGAAAACTGGACTTACTTAGTACCAACACCAAAATCTTTTTTTTTTTTTTTTTTTTTTTTTTTAAAAAAAAGGTGTTGGAAGGTCCATTGCATGTGATTTTAAAAATCATTGAGTTAGGTCACTGCTCAGTTTTTACAAAATCTTATGAGGAGGTGGGTACAGCTAAGGAGCAACTGCCTGGTTGTTTACTGTGAGGACAGTTCTCAGCCAAGGCAATCCTGCCAAGAAAATGCAAGTTAAACTGTAAAAGTGGGAGCCACGGGAGAACAGTGGAGCTCAGTAGCTATATAAGGAGGATGAGGCCTGGGAACAGGGCATTCCGCTGCACTGTATATGCTCCACTGCTTTACTCACAGCTTAGAATAGACTCCCACGCGTACTGATGCTGCTGTGCTGTGAGGCAAGGTTTATTAAGTAGGAGAAAAATAATAGTTTTATCGTGTTATCTTCCTCTCCTTGACTGCTCTAAAAGCTGTCCGAATTTTCAGTTCAAGCACCAGTTTAAAAATACAGGTTTTCTCCTTTACTGCTTCATAAAGTTTATCTATAAATTTGCTGTAAGGCCACTTGATGCCATTTATGTTATTGCATTATATCCTAGCTTGAGTCCAATATTATGATTTTTTTACAGCTTTAAAAAAAAATGGAAAATGCTAAATTTCATTAGCAGTAACAATCTGTCAAGTCCTGAAATCGGACCTTAGCCTAATCTCTAGATGCAAAATATATTGTTACTCAGAGAATCATTTCTTGGGAAAGAGTAGATTTGTTTTGGATCTGATTTAGTGGGAACTGCTTACAAACAAAACAAACATCTTACAAAACCCAAATTCCACTACACATGAACTAGATACATCCAGGAAATTGTCTGATAATATTTTCTCTAAAATGAGCATAACAGCCTAGTGTAACCTAAGTAAACAAAAGTGCTAGTTCCTACCTGCCTATACAGCAAGATCTGAGTAACTTTATTGCTTTAGACTTCAACATACATACTATGTATTAATATATACACAATGTTGCATATGTATGTAATACCTACTGTAAAATTGAAATAGAAAAAGTCTGGTTAGGAGAAGAAGATTTTGTCAGTAGTGTGTTACTGATGCAGAATGAGGCAATTTCTCCTTGCTAGATAAGTTAGGGGTATGGATTTGTGCACTTTCCTAGCTATTCTGTTTTACTACCAATATCTGTACATACGGACAAATATCACTTCTCTCATGGATTCTTGGAAGATTAATACAATTCATTCTGATCCTAATCCAAGATGATAAAAGCAGGTAGTATGCTAGCAAGTGAATCTTGTGACCATGAGATTCAGCCGAGGTCCAGTGTGAGTGCCTCAATTTGGAAAACTCAGCAATGAAATTCTGCAGGGAAACAGACTGGTTCATATTTTTGGTTCTCCAGAGAGGAAATGCAATTGGCTCATCAGTGTAACCCTTGGACAAACCCAACTGCTCGCTGTCCAGTTCAGCATACTCACTCTGGTGAATGTAGTCACTTGAGTGCCCGAATCAGATCCTATTCAATGTTTCTGAGTCCTGAAAACATTTATATAACTACACATGAATACCATGACAGCCAGTTACACTATTGCTGCAGTGGCAGTATATGCTGCAGTAAAGTTATGGCTTATATAAAAGTTTGTAACCTATAGTTAATCTATTCAGGGCTAGGAATGTCTTTTTGCTATATGTGCATATTGCATTTAGCACAAACATGCCCTGAACACCTGTGAGGACTAGAGGCTTCTTCCAAATCCTATTTGTTACACAGATGCTTCATCAGATAACATTACAAATGAATCTGCTTAAGTGTGCTCTCACTGTGACAGCACAAGGCAGTCTGAAGGGCAGTCTTTAACAAAAAAAAAAAAATGCATTGAAACTATTTAGGATTTCCCCACTCACAATATATTAACAATTTTTGAGTGAGACTAGATTGGAGCGAACAAAAAGCAAGAACATGATTTAGAAGACAACTTTATTAAAAAATTCAGTGTACTTACCTTAAATAATAGTTGTGACCATGCTAAATAAATATTTTCTCTATTATGGCCTTCTCACAAGGAAATTTAAATCATGATTTAAAAATGTGTTTTTTATGTGGAAAAATTATAACAGTAAATTAAATGTGTTCTCAGTGTGGGAATGTGTAGGAAAGAGCTAAAAACACACTGATCTAAGCAGTTAGAGGTTAGCATATTGGCCTAGTTTTACAAGCTAATAATCCACAAGATGCTCTCTCACATTAGTTACAGCGTTTGCTACATTACTTACTGTCAGGTATTTCTGAATAAATGTAAAGGCCATTGAACACTTGGAGCTCAGGAAAAGAACGGATAAAACAGATTTGCCAGGATTAGACCATTTATGGCTATTTCTAAAGTAATTTCACATTTACATTGTATAAAAATGTGATTCTTTGGTTCCAGAAATGGAGAGTTTCTGCCAGTAATTTGCTTTATTGCCTATATTTATGGTATGTGATGTTTATCCTGATGATATTTCACACGTGAGATATAATTATGTTTTCTCTTTTCTTGTACTCCACACCATCATAAGGTGTAATACCATCATTCAAGGTAGAAGGAGGAATTGCTTTTTATCCCTTAACAGACTTACACACCCAGCATCAGGATTTCAGATACTTAAGCTCTCTCAGCTAAACACTGAACAGTACTTCAAATTCCTCTCCGCTGTCCTATAGAGCATCACATGCACTGAAATCTACAGAAAGGTTTCAGCTGATTTCACTTGGCTTTTAGTCAAAACCCAATTGCTTTCAGCAATTTGGAAGGAGCACGGGTAGATAAGGAGAGTCTCGGTTAAATAAGGCAGCTCCAAAAGGCAGCGTGCTCTTAACTCACATTCCTGATTAATCTCTCCCATCCATCATTCGGCACTTACCACCCATAAGCACTACTAGCAATTACTGTATGAGAACTGAGCTATTGGGAGCACACAGGTGCCTAAATTAGGAGCCTGGAAAGCATCAGCAGGACCCCCTGTCCCTGCTGATGGGCGGCATCCCCCCACCCTTGAGATCTAGGTTTGGGTTCCCGGTGCACCCTCTCCTGCCAATATTCCCTGGTGCTGCAGTTCCCCAGGCTAACCCCTGGCTGAGAAGAGTACAGCAGGGATTATAGGATCCAGAGGCAGAAATCTCAGTGTTAAAATAGTAACTTTCTGAAACTTTATAATTATAATCAAGTAAATGAGGAGAAAGAAAAGCTACCTCTTAAGGCAACAGTGAATCAGCTGAGACAATTGCACATTTAAAGCACCAGTAGAAAATCTTGCTAAATGCTTGGCAATTAAAAATATTGATGAAGTACCTGAATGGCACCTACAACTAACATAATGATATGTAGTTTGAATATGACTAAATTTTCCCAAAGCATACCAGCCCAATTCCTTCTACCAATTTTCTTTATGATGCAGAGTGGCTTAGCAGCTCTCCTGCAGGAAAAGAAAAAAAAAGAAAAAGAAAGAGAAACCAAGCAAGTCTCTAGCCATACCGCTACAGAAACATCAATATGATGAGAGCACCTACTGCTTCTCCAGGTTTCAATGTTTCACAGCTTAAAATCACTGCAAAGCAAGAAATGTAGCAGAGACCCAGGAGCTCAGGCATCATCAGAATTCAACTGCTACTCCCTTAGCTGATTTTTTTCCTAAAGTTGAAGTCACTTCTTTCAGATTCAGCTTGTTCTTGCTATAATGTTCTTGTTATTTTTCATTTGTTCACAGTTCTGCCGTTCTCTGTTCCAGCTGAGAAGAAAAGCAGAACTACTGAAGAACCATATGAAAGCTTCAGGGTTTGGGGTTTTTTATTCATTTTGTTATTTGTTGATGTGAAATAGAAAATTCCAGAAATCTCTTGAGTGAGCCTGTTTTTATAAGATTCTTAGTCCAGATTTTCAGATAAGCAAGCAATTCTTTTCTCAATTAAACCACCAAACTTTCTGAGATGCAGCCAATTGTCATAACACTTAACATTTGTATTTGCTCCCCCGTGTTTTCCCTCTGAAATATTGCTAGGATGGAGCTCTTCCAGCCTGCATTAGAAAACGCTCTAATTTCTCCTCCATTTCTGTATTCTGCAGATGAGGAACTGAAACAAGCACTAGGTTTAATTCTGATGGAAAAGTTATCAGCGAGATCAAAGAGGCAAGCAGAAGAAAGTCATAAACCTACACACTTGCTGGAGTGGGACATACAAGAAGTTATTTAAAAAAAAAAATAAGAATAGGAAGAAAACCATTGTTTTGTTAAATGCCTTCAGCCAGAATACTTGCTGAATTCAAAGAATGAAAATTGCAGACTGCCTAAATATACACTTTTCCATCTATACTTTTACTTTGGCAAAAGGGGAGACCCTGTTTTCACCCTGAGCTTGTGTAGCTTATATCCTTTTACATCTTCTTTACTGTACACCACACTGCTGAGCTTCTCCAAGCTTCAAATGTGTCAGATGCTTTGGAGTGAGTGGTTGGACTCCAGCCCAAAATGGGTGCACAGGTGTTCGCTGTGATAGTATTAAAACATTTTACAAACAGAATATCTCCATAGACTGTTACAATCAGCAGCCTGTGCCCTTTTAGATGCTTTCCAGGGCTTGGGAACACCTTTCTTAAACAGGCAGTTTATCTTGTGATAAGAAGCAGAAAGACTTCATTTACAGTTGCTTAACAGTAGTAGAGCCTAGGCACACAGTTTCCATAACAAGATAGGAAAAACAAGCCGAGTCTTCTGCGTAGGATTTTTCTGATTTGCAGAATATAAGAACACACCTATGGTATCTTGGCATATGACTCACAGGGCTGCTGATGTCACACACTATGTGCTATTAGGCTCGGATCAGCGATAGGAAGAGGTCACCACAGGACAACAGCTTCTTGTACCCAGACTTATCACCTCTTCACTGCAAGACAGTCATCAGGAAGCAAGCTATTTTAAAACATACCAGAACTATGACATATATAGAGAGAGAAAAGAAACGCTGTATTTTCCACTCTTAGGTGGTGCTGCTGAGGCTGCAGGAAGCACGTGACTATAATGCTGAGCATGAAAAGTCAAGAGCAGCACTGCCCGTTGTCCCCCATTGCGACACGCTGCTTCTGGGCTCTCAGGCACGGTGAGCCAAGGCTGCTGCTCCCATGACACTGGGACCACTGCCGGAGGAAAATGAGCATAAGGAGAAATATGGATGAGTTTGATGAGCACGGTACTGCAATGAAAAGAAATTTGCTGCATATGGCAGCAGTGAATATCTTTGGACATTAGCCTAGTGAACCTCTTGCATTCAGATGATGAATTAAATAAATTCAATTAGATGGGTGACCACTTTCCTCATCTGGTACTTGTGCATGCAAGTGATGCTTATCTTGATAGAAAAAAAATGAATGTCAGTTCTGTTAGGGGGCCAGTAATCTAACTTCTCTCATAGACAGAAAGGAATCCAACTATTTTCCACCTTTTACCACGTGGATCTCTGTATAGCCAGATGCATTTTTTTAATTGTTATTTTCTGAGAAAAAGAAAAAATGTTTGAAGTGAGAAGCGAGTCTTTTCATCATTCAAATTTTCTCCTTCAAATGCTCCCACACTTTCTGCACATGGGACATACACGCAGAATCACACAGAACGGCTGAGGTTGGAAGGGACCTCTAGAGATCACCTAGCCCAGCCCCCCTGCTCCAGCAGGGACACCCAGAGCACGGGGCACAGGGCGGCAGCCAGGCGGGTTTTGAAGATCTCCAGAGAAGGAGCCTGCACAGCCTCTCTGGGCAGCCAAGTGTACAGTTAACAATAAAGGCACTGCTCCAGCTTTACAAAGCCTGACATCTACAGATGAAAATGCACACAGTTTGCAGGAGTTGGACCGTGGCTCACCCAGCCCCGCACGAGGCTTCGCCTCTGGAGCTCCACCTCTGGAGCTGCAGTCCCCTCTGGATTGGCACATCTAGGATTTCCACCTACCAAAACATGTTTATGTTCTTTGAGGCTGAGATTACTAAAATGTAACTACTGGGGTTTTTGTTTGTTTGTTTGTTTGTTTTTTCAAAATCAAAAGTTTCTCTAATCCCTCTTAAACTTGGATTTCCAAAGGATTCCTTCTATTAATGTTCTGTTTTTCTCCAACATGGAAAGTAACTGTGTCCAGACTGTCATATCTAGCTGGTGAAGTGAAGCCCTTCCCATGTCTTCTAGGACCTCAGGTTTTCTGCAAATAATTTTCTCTCCCTCCAAATCTCTGTACTTTCGTCTTCCAAAGAGCTGACACCATGGCATCCTACCCATAGCAATTTACTCATTTGCTCAACTCACTCTTTTCTTGGAGACCAGAACTACTGGAAAATAAACATGTTGCCGCCCATGTGAACCCAGAGCAGGAGGGCAGTAATTTTATATCAGAAAATGAAACCAAGACTCTTTTTTTATGCTAAATAGTCACGCTGTCTAATTTTGCTGTTCAAAGTATCAGCCATTTGAAGCAATCCTATTAATAATATTAAATTTATAATTTTTCAGAGAAACCCTAAACTAACTACATGTTCTCTCAGGAACTGCAAATGAGCATTAGTCATAAAAAACATCTTTCCTTTCTGGACAATTTGCAAATAAGTCAGAAAGGGCTAAATCTGAGATATATTCGCTATAAATAGTTTAAACCTTTCTATCTGATGGATGAATGCAGCAGCAGAACATCCTTTAGTGCATCTCTAAACATCTCCCTTAAATATTTTACTTCATGATGGCTCAGCAGCTGCTAGCAATACAAATGGCTTCATTAGTAACAACAAAACTGCAGTAGGGAGAACCAAACCATAGCCTATGCACTGGTCTTATTAATGATAGCAGGTGGGAAAAAAAAAATCTTTCTATTCCCTACTAAGCTATATAGAAATATTGAGTATAAATACTCCATCAAAACATTCACAGCAGGCCACGTGGGGAAACATTAAGTTAACATGCAGAAAACATATTTTGTTTATGCTATAGTGATTTAGGGAGCACAAAGAAGCTTACTGCCTTAGTCCTTAGAGAACATGGACTGTGCACCTGGGCGAACCTCTGTCTTGGAGACATCAAGATGCACAGTTCACTGTGGTTGTTTGGAGGCCAGCAGTAAGAATTGTAGCACAGGAAAGGTTATCTGGGAGCAGCATTGTTCAAAGTTCCTTCTGGAGAGCATTCCTGGATCCTTTAATCCTCAGACTTTCTTTTAGTCTTCTTGCTGATAATTGGACTAAGTGGGAAAGGTAATTTCTTTGGCCATGGCTATCTCTCTTGAATTAAGAAGATAGACTCCACTGGTCAACAACCAATTTTATTTTAAGTCGATGCATTTGCTATTGCTACTGCATTCAAGTTTGGAGTGAATCATCTGCACTCATGGTGCTTAGGCAGGCTGACAAGCCTATCTTAACAGAGTTACTAACACTAGCTGTATTTTAACTATATTTCATTGATATTCAGCAACATTCAGCCAGGCTTTTGACACAGTCTCCCATAACATCTTCATAGGAAAGCTCCCGAAGTGTGGACTGGACGAGTGGACAGTGACGTGGATTGAGGACTGGCTGGATGGCAGAGCCCAGAGGTGGTGGTGATAAATGGGGCCAAGTCTAGGTGCAGGCCTGTGGCCAGGGGGGTCCCGCAGGGGTCAGTACTGGGCCCAGGGCTGTTCAACTTGTTCATCAATGACTTGGACAAGGGCGCAGAGGGCACCCTGAGATGATACCAAACAGGGTGGAGTGGCCGACACTCCAGAGGGCTGCGCTGCCATTCAGAGGGACCTGGACTGGTTGGAGAGCTGGGCAGAGAGGAACCTCATGAGGTTCAACAAGGACAAGGGCAGGGTCCTGCACCTGGGGAGGAATAACCCCAGGCACCAGGACAGATTAGGGGCTGACCTGCTGGAAAGCAGCTCCGTGGAGAGGGATTTGGGAGTCCTGGTTGACAACAAGTTAACCCTGAGGCAGCAATGGGCCCTCGTGGCCAAGAAGGCCAAAGGGATCCTGGCTGCATCAGGAGGAGAGTTGCCAGCAGGTCGAGGGAGGGGATCCTGCCCCTCTGCTCAGCTCTGGTGAGGCCACACCTGGAGTACTGGGGGCAGTTCTGGGCTCCCCAGCACAAGAGGGACATGGAGCTTCTAGAGAGGTTCCAGTGTAGGGCCATGAAGATGATTAAGGGACTGGAGCATCTATTGTATAAGGAAAGACTAAGCAAGCTGGGCCTGTTTAGCCTAGAGAAGAGAAGACTGAGATGGGATCTGATCAACGTGTACAAGTACCTGAGGGGTGAATGTAGGGAGGATGGGGCCAAACTCTTCTCCATGGTGCCCAGTGACAGGACAAGGGGTAATGGGTACAGGTTGATACACAGGAAGTTCCATGTTCATGTGAGGAAGAACTTCTTTCCTGTGAGGGTGCCAGAGCCCTGGCACAGGCTGCCCAGAGAGGCTGTGCAGGCTCCTTCTCTGGAGATCTTCCAAACCCGCCTGGCTGCCACCCTGTGCCCCGTGCTCTGGGTGTCCCTGCTGGAGCAGGGGGGCTGGACTAGATCGCTAGAGGTCCCTTCCAACCTCAACCAGTCTGTGATTCTGTGATATTCTACAGCTTTGGGGATATTCACTCAGTATTTCTCAGTGCTTAGAGTAATAGCCGGAAGCTTTATAATGGGGCTAATTCAGATGCTGAATGAAAAGCAGAAAATTATGAATATTAATATCGTGCTTATTGACTTTGATGCATTCCAGAACAGTCACTTTCTCTCAGCTCAGACATCAGTGGCACAAGGATGGCATCATCATTTAAAGTAATTCAAATGCAGAGTGACATTTATTGAGCATCTGTTGACTAGGCACTTCAGTGTGCATTCTTCTTGCCTAATACCATAATACATGGTAACTGTGGGACATATTTATTCAGAAATAACATGTTTGGAGATTAGTCTTCCACATTGTTTTTATTGATGCTCTGGGTCAAGAAATGTAGTAATGCAATTTGTAAACTACACAAATTTGGGCTGTATTGTCAAGAAAGGATCTGAACAGAATTCCTACATAAGGGTTTTTTTTTTTTTTTTTTTTTAAAGGAAAGTAAGCAGGATGAAGCAAAGTGCAAGTTATGCAAGTGCAAGTGATAAAGGGTATACTGTTTGTTTTCATGATAGCTTTGAGCTATTAATGCAAGGCAGCTGTGACAGATAAAAAAGGCCAAATACAGTCCCAGAATACATTCAAAGGGGTATTTACAGCTAGTCCATGGTCCAAGGCTTCATTAAGATCCCCTGGATAACTGGGGATAGGTAAAGAGACCTCTGAGAAATGGAGAGTCAAATCCGAGGGAGAAGGTCATAGGAATTACAACTTTGCAAGAAGTTGATTAGCAGGATAAGGATAGGAGTCTGCGGTGTGGGAAAGTAAGTGAGTGTTAGGAGTGATCTCAACTCGCCTACAATACCTGCATGAAAAAGAAAGTGTATAAGTTTTCTGTAAAGAAATTAATGAAGGGAATTAGAGAAAAGAAGTTTTAACCAATAGGCTAACATTTTATAGGAATAGTAAGAGTAGAAAACTGATCTGATTTTGAGCTTGAGCTGTTAATTAACAAGATGAAAAGCTGTTTACAATGGCAGCAGAAAACAGCTTGAAAGTATAGGTGTTCTCTTCTAAACAGTGTATTTGCTTCTTGCTTAACTTCACTGCCAGCCCAGCACAGCCTGAGGCCAACGGCCTTCATGAGTCTTTGAATCATAGAATCATACAATCATTATGGTTGGAAAAGACCTTCAAGATCATCAAATCCAACTGTAAGACCCAGCTGTCAGAACTTCCTCCTGGAAAAGCAAGGCACCAAGTTGTTTGAAACGCAGAAGGAATACAGGGGGTTGGCAATGCTGAGGTATGAGTGGGGATAAAGACTCTGTGGTTTGATTTGCGAAGATATCCCTATTCATGTGGTTAGTAAAGATGACAATGAAAGAGCAATGAAAGGCTACAAGATTTTTAGTGCTTAAAACAAGTGAAGACCACTAGATTTCAAAAGTTGTAAGTAAAAGGTAGAATTTTACTGATGCACCTTCCTTTAACCCTTTCATAAACTATTTTCTTCTGCAAATGATGAAATATCCTATTGATGCGCATTTCATAGTTATACTGGCATTCATTAATAACTAGGCAAGCAAATACTGAATATGTCAAAAATCTTACCAAATCATTGAAAAAGACCCAGCAAAAGAAAGTATTTTAGGCAATTATTAGCTTACAGTTTTCCAAAAATCCCTGAGCATGCCATTTTTACTCTACTGCCAGGATCTTGTTTGAGACCAAGTACAAACTCACGTCCTGTGAAACTCTGTAAAACAGTCAGCCCTATACAGCTGTCTCAAAGGGCACCTTAGTGGGTGACAAAATAGAATGACGTGCAAGTCAGTCTAAATAAATAAATAAATAACAGCTTGCACTAGTGGGATGCACCAAGATCTGCATGTAGAGGAGGTTTGAAGAAAGATGACACAAAATGATCACTGAAATAAAAATACTTGAAACAAGAACTACAAACATTGGAGCTATTTGCCTTAGAAAAGTTTACAAGAAGTTAAGTTTCTGTTCTCTCTCATATGAGACAAGAACAAAGAGGCATTCACCTGTATCAGGAAGTGACAGGTATAAATCTTGTTTTGCAATTTGATCTTGGAATTTGTTCCTTCAGGATATTAGCAGAGCCAAAACTCTAGATCACCTGGAATAATAATCGTGTTTTCAAAAATAACAAAGACATCCACTACTGCAGCAGTTAATGTTAAAATTAAAAAAAATAAAAAGGTGAAAAAAATATATGAAATCTTATTTTTCAGGGTTTATCCTAATCTTCCCGGGGGTGGAGGAACTCCCACTTGCCAGTTGAGGTTTCTGTATTTTTAGTTACCTTTTTAATTTTTTTTTTTAATTATCTGGTTCAAGTCATCTTTAGAACATTAAGAACTAAGAGGAATATAAGTATGCCTCTTATATTGGCAATTTCAACATTAAAACTTACACAGGAAGAAGGAGAAGGTATCAAGAAAATGTGTTATAAGAAGAGAAGAAGATAAATAGCAATTTTAAAGTTTATTAATCCTTTTTGCTCCACTGTAGGCAAAAAAATCTTTAGTATGTTCCCTGCGCTGTACTGAAGAATATTCCCAAACCTTTGCTACGTCTCTGTATTATGGATTAGCAAGGATATGACATAGTTAGCTAAGAGCATCTCCCTATTAACCTTACAGGTTAACCAAGACAGTTAATACATCAGCCTTGATGGCATTACTTGGTGATTGTAGGTCAGGCTTTTTGCCAGCACTTACCCACTAAATATTCTTAAAACAAAAGTAAAAGAAATAACATAAATGGCTGTCCAGTAGAAATGGAATAGACATGAGTTGGAAAGACAGGTGATTTTAATTAAGATTCCAGTACAATAACTTTTCCCAAAGCTCCTCTGGAAGTATTTTAAGACTTCTAATCCATTTCTGCAATTTCAAAAGTGCATTTAACAATATAAATTGAGCTCTCAGGAGACAGGACTGGTTTATCAGCAGGGCATAGGTCTGTAGTGCTCTCTCAGGTGCCCTTTGAAACACCTATACAGGGCTGGCAGACTCAATACAGGTTGCAAAGGAGAGCCCTGCCCCTCTGGAAGGGCATTCAGAGGCAAGGAGGCCTGCCTGAGGACATCTTATATGCCACCAGAAACTGATAACTATCACCTCCAAGACAGAGACCTCCAGTGATCTAAATGAAACAACATTCGTTTATGATGACCGAGAATGTAGCTGAAAACATTATTCAGAACTATAGCCCAGCACAATTAAAACCTCTTGCCCAAATTTTATAACGAGAAGCAGGGAGAGAATTGTTAACACTGATCTCGTATGCTATGCTAATGTTGAGGGATAAGACTTTTATCTTTGGTTCTGAATGGTTATGGCATGCTGTTCGTCAGCAATTAGAGAGGATGGTCTGGGGACAGAGAAGGAGAAAAAGAGAAATAAAGATCATGTTACCAACCTTATCGAATCTATATAAAAGAAACTTTCAAAGATTTCTTTAGAAGTTCTACATAATTCTAAAAATCCCGCTTAAAACAGGATTTTAGATGCTCTCACACTAACATTTGTTAAAGGAAGGATAATGAGCCAAACCTGTTATGTCCAAAAAAGATTGTTTTTCACATAGAGTTTTAATAGTCATTTTAATATCCAATGAAATCCTAGTCCAAACTACTGTCTGATCTTCTACATCCTAAAGTTCAATTTCTTTATTTTCCAAAAATTTAAGTCTGAAAATGTCATAACCTTTCAAAGAAAGCACCTTACATATTATTTTTCTCCAGCAATAGCAAAAGAAATCAAATTTCATTGAAGTCAGACAAATGCAAAATGCTACTGGTTAAAGAAGAGCTGAATAAACTCACACAACATGTGACCCTAAACAGTTCTTGCTATTGTCTGTGGCTTAATGGTCATATTCCTACCTCCTTATTACAAAAGATTTTTTTCTTTCCTGTTGCTGTGTGAAAGAAGCTCTCAAACAAGAAACCAGCTGTCCAGGAAAAACAGTAAAGCAACTGTACAAGGTATGGTGAGATCACAAAGTGAAAACAAAAGAGAAAGAAAAAGTGAGAAATGCATTAATTGCCATTTGTTTGTTTTATATGGCTAACTGTAACTGTGATAGGCAAACTTTTCTGACTGAAATTTAAGGCTTCTTAAAAAGAAAAATAAGCCTAGAGCACAAGATAGGGAATTTCAGCAGTGCAGAAGCAGGCAAGTCTTTGACATGAAATTCCTTCTTGTAAACGCAGATTTAGTTTTCACAGTTTATTAGAAGAAAAGTCACAGCATTGCCATGAATCCTACCTAGTGTCAGTGACAAACAGAAAAAGTGGTGTATAGAGATAGATAAGCAAGCAGACGTTTGTGTGTGCACGCTTGTTGACAACACCGAAGCAATCATGAGAACTTCTGATGACAGATTTGGATGAAAGCCCATACAATATATTGGTAACAGATGTTGTCTCCTACGAGCATCCCGATAGTTTACCATTTTCTCCACTTGACGTGACCATTTTCAAAATCAGAGTGTAGAGATCCTCAAATTCTAAACAAATGCATCCAAGAACCAGAAGCAGCCAAGAACTGAGTCCCTATCAACAAGTAAACTTTGAACAGCAAAACAGGCTTCTCCCTGTTTTCAACCTTTCAACATGTTTATCTGGAAATGGAATTTTTCCCCTCCCTGTTTTCTGTTCTCTCCCTTCCTCCCCGGACCAGACTGGAGCTGTTCTGCCAACTCCAAGGTATTGCTCTCCCTCACCTGGGCAGCCCATCTCCCAACCCTAGATGAAGTCGGATGTGCAGCAGGGAAATGAAAAGGGCCCAAATAACTCAACTGCTGAGGAATCATAACGACACACCTTCGGCAGACTGCAGTGCAGCTCCTATAGGTCTCTGCTGCCTCTCCTCCTGCAAGAGGGTGTGATTGGCTGTTTGCGCTATTTCACTAGCCAGCACATAGCAGTACTGTTGTTCTGAGGGCAGGATGGGGGGATTTTTGCTAAGATGTTGTTGGCTCTGTATCAGTCAGCATAAACAAGCGCCTTTTCTTACTTCTGCCATTCCTAACAGAACTAATCAAAATCTAAATTTTTTTTCTCTAGTATTTCCCCTACTGAAATTTTAACAAGATGTTAGGATACAGCCTAAGTAGGTGGGGGACTCAGCCCTGGACCTCAGTGAGCCTCAATCAGCCTTGTAGAGCAATGCTACAAGAGCTTCAATCTCACCTAAAAGCCTCATCTTAGCTCCAAAGCTTCTGACCGTGCTGTAGCAGCAACACACTTCACGGCACATCCCTGAGAGAATGAGGCATTATAGCATAAAGGCCACGAAGGGATTTCAGAGACTTCAGGAAAAACTTTGGGGGCTTGGCTTATTGTTCTTCCCCGAGGTAGCTGAACTATGAGTGATGGCATCATTATAGAAAGCAAAACAGATAGCCCCACAGCTAGTTCAGTAATATCCCCTGGTAGAAGAAGAAATCTCATTCACATACAGTTAAGCTATATAGCATTTTCCCATTGCCAAAAGAGCATATGTTCACAAAGCTTAAATATTATTCTCTTAAATATTAATAACTTAAAGTGTGATTGGAACAGCAGACACTTGAGAATTGTTAACATGGATACAAAATCCATTAAGAAACCTTTCCTTGCCAAACACAGGCGAGAGAGCAGGCCTGGGATTTACAAACGAGTCCCTATCGAAGCGAAACTGGACTTCCTTGCCTCATTGCATCTGGGTAATAAAAAGCATTGTACTCCTCCTCCCGCACCCAGCATGGTTATGTAACATGGCTCTAGCTGTTCTTTAGTCCAGGTAGTTTTATATTGCCCTCTCTAGCAGGTAATATTATTACCTTTATCTTCCCACTTATCAACCAAATTTCTAAACTTTAAACAACCTATCATTTCTAATTGAGTAACAAAATAAACAGTGTGTTTCTACCAAGGCTATTGAGCAAACATTGCACAACATCACCACTTGAGATCATTAGCCTACCACATACCTCCTATCATCCCAGCCAACTCAACTGAAACCCAAAATAAGTAGGAAATGGAACCATAGATGCTCCCAAGCTGTAGGAGGAAGCAGGGTGGGAAGAGCACTAAGTGGGGACAAGAGATGCACACTGCCCTTTCGTGCCATTGGCCTGTGTCAATGGCAGATAGATTTTGTTGGGGGGTACACATAGGCACAGATCAGGCTGTTCTTGGTGTCAGGTCTTACCATGGTTCTTGGGAGAGTTACATTTTGGGTAAGGGTTCATGCTTTAAAAAATTTCCTGGAGGAAAGTGAGAGCAGTAGCTGTTGTCTTTGGGCCTTCCTATGCTCTGCTCTTGTGAAGCCTTATTTGAGCCTTGAACTAAAAATGAATCAAATTATATGTTATTGTATCTTTTGATGCAAAATGTTAGGAATATTGTTGAAGAAAGTAACTTGAGTTTCATGAGTCTGAGCTAGGCTGTCACAAAGCACCGAAAAACAGCTAAAGTACGAGAGAGCTTGTGGAAAAGGCAAGATGAAACATCATCGCTATTTTACAAATGAAGGAATAATAGAAAGGGGTAATTATTCATCAGAGGAAAAGAGCAATTTTTCTCCCTAAGAACTGAGAATAAAGAGATGGAAATGGTGACAGGAGAAAGCAAAGTACCACCTTAGACCTTTCAGTCTGAGGAGACAAAAAATGGTGGAATATACCATACAGAACATTTAAAGGGACAGATATCTAAAATTAGTCTAAAACAAACCCACTCAGAAAACTAGATGATTCCAATATGAAATATGGATAACAAGCACTTTTATTTTTTCTTTGTGTTCTTTGTTCACCTCTATATTCTGTTTTTCAGTTTTGCCAAGTCTGGGTTTGAATGCAACACACTGCACGGGACCTGATACTCATTTCCATTTAATGCCTTATTGTCTCTTTGGAACATCATCTACATCAGCCAGTGTAAATATCCTCCTTTCTTACTTCTCTGATTCCCTATAGAACTGGTCAAAACAATGTTTTTGATTTTCTTCATTTCTCCCCTTGAAATTTTGAAAATATTCAGTCCACTTCAGTTCCTAATTATGTCCTTTTATCTCCTTCAATTACTCCTCGGGGAATCCTTGCAACCTATTTCCTGCAGATGCCACTTATGACTCCATATACAACCATCATTTACCTGTGATTTTTATCATTTCTATTAAGCCATCCCATTATAACTTCATTACTGTATTGTCCTCTGCAGGTTTCCTCCAGATTATTTTTTGGTGGAGAAATGCTTAGAAATAACATCCAAGGAGCAATTGAGTGCAAGCTGGAACAGCATCGCATCCCTTTCCTACATCTCATCCGTTCAGTGGGTGCTCCTCTGTACAAAACACGCGGCTGACATGTCCCCGTTGCACCGCCGCAGCCAGCGGCCCTCAGTGCTTGAATAACGGCAATGCAGACCACAATATTCTTGAGGTGATTGAAAACTCTTGTAAACAAGGCCTTTCCAGCAAGGTTCATGTCAACGCGTCCAAGTGGGGATGGTTTCACAGTTGCAGTTGCGCCGCAGCAGTGAGCGCTTTCCTCCCCAGAATGTTGGCCGTGATGGGTGCCAAGTCTCCGTCTCCGAGACGGATGGATGCGGCTCTTCCTCCCGACTGGCGTCAGCTCCATGCAGCAGTGATTCTCCCCACACTCCCAGGTGTATGTGGGGCGTAACAACACAGCTGCCTCCCTGAGACGTCCAAATAATGAGCTTATCTTTAACTGGCCTCCTGGGCTCCCCCAGCGCTCTCCTACCAGCACCACAGCCCCAGCACCAGACCTAACTCTCCGCTGCGCTCTCGGGAATGCTTTCACGCTCGCTGCGTCTTGCTGATCCATGAATGCCTTCTTATTTCTGTTTTTTAATCAATCTGGATAAGTGTTATTGGCGAAAGGCCGCTACTGTTCTCACAGTCTCTGAAACTTTTAACATGCACCACATGTTCCTGCAGGACGGCTGGCTCACGTCGCATTAGCATGAAAAAGATGTGTTGCAAAGCCATCCAACTCCTTTTAAAATCAAAAGGAATCTTTCCACTGAGCTTATAAGAGTTGAATTGAGGCCTGTGACCCCGCTACAGTCAAGTATTTTCACACATGCCAAGCTCTAAGCATGTGAAGAAGCCCCACGAACTCAATAGGCTTATCAGATGGTTAAGCACATCAGCCAAGGCCTCAATGTTTTTAAATTTTAAGTGTCCCTTTTGTACAAAGCAAAATCCATGGGAGAATTCCCTCTGCTCCCATGAAAGAAGAAATAGGCCTTGAATATATACAAACCAGTGTCTATGTGTGTGTGTAAGGTCTGCACTTATAAAATAGGCAAACACATAAATACCTTTAGCGTCTCTTCTGCTGTTCATATTTATCTGATTTCAATGATTAACTGCGAAACCCAGTGCTTGAGTTCACATTCTTTTCACTGGAAAAAAAAACTTCCTTTGAATGCCCTTGTCCCAGTGCTGATGGATGCCCTCCCTGCTGGGACACTGTCCCACAATAGACAAATTAAAAGCCTGAAGAAGAGCAGATGCCTGAGAGGCAGAAATATTGGCCTTGGAAAGTTTGAATAAGAATTAAAGAACTTATGGAACATATTGAAAGATTTACCTCAGAAATAATCAAAAGGAAGAGTCATTTCCTGTTCTGCTTTAGGGCAAGGTTTATTTAAATTAAAATATAAAAGGTGCAGTAGAATTAAACAGCCCTTTTGTTGTTTGAAGAACCTTGAAATAAACCTGTACATTATAATGATATTTAAGAGAAGTTTTAGGTCTTTTCCCTCCGTCCCATTTCCCTTCTTTATCTCTTCTTTTCTCTTCAAAAAAATAATATGCAGGCTTTAGCCTAAAAAATCCCCCACTGAAATTGAGTGAATTTATGCATGTATATGCTGAGCAGCTCCAGCCACATGTGATTCAGAAAGGGGCAATGGAGCATTTCAAGGGTTGTGACATCTCCAGGAGTGGGAGAAGAACAATGGGATTTGACCTTGGCGTAAGGGGGAGTAGGTCAACCCCAGAAGGGAGGCTGAAGGAACGTTCTCAGCTCTTCTGTCTCTAGAGAAAATGGCAGAATTACTATGTTGCCCCACTAAACAACAGATTCCTCCAAATTCATTGTAACTCATTTACAAAAGTTTAGAAACAGATGTTTAGGTAGACATATTTTTCTGTTTAAATAGTGAAGGGTTTTGTCCTCTATTTTTATTCAACCCCACATCATTCTATCTTGAAACTTGTAACTTAACAGGAAAAATTGTCTGGATTGCAGACATTCTTTTACAGCTGTAAGTAGGCAGAGGAGCAAGCATGCCAATTCAAGGGTATTAAAGGGATTATCACAACAGTTGGGTTTTGAGGGGCCTTTTTGGAAGTTTCTCTCTCTTTCAAGTGCAAAATAGCTGGGAAGGCTGCCCACCAGCACAAACAAGCTCTGGGAGATTAAAATTAGCTGAGAAGTACACCAGCTTATTCTGCCAAATCCAATCTTACAAGCAAGTTCTTTGCACCCACCATTTGGAGGGCTCTGGATAATATTGGTGGCATGAAAACCAGCTGTGACATAGAGAGGGTTTGATCAGTAGTGAAGGCAACTCTGTACCCTCAAAACCTGGAAACGTACTCACCACAGTAGCCCATGAGGTAACCCACTATTTTTTTTCCTGGCATTGCCATCTCTCATCATGGACCAAAAAAGAATTGAAAAGATGGTCCCCAAAGGAAGCCAACAGAGACAGGGGCTGCTAGGGCTGACGTATCTCTTGGTCTACTGGGCCACCATATATGCAGGTATTGACTGTGGCTTTCTAAGAGAGAATTTTCTCTTGTGTGTGTTGTTTTCTCCATTCAAAGCCTCTGAAATGAGGGAGGTGTGGCCAGGGTGTTGCATGTCCAGGTAGGAGGTAGTTGAGAGTGAGAAGATTTTGGGAGAGAGGTGAGGACAAATGTGGTGCAGAGAAGGCCACTGCAAGCTGGGCAGAGAGCTGGGTTTGTACTGTCACCCTGGGCCTGAGCCTGAACCTCAGAAGATCCAAGAACAGAGGGAGCTGTCATGGATCAATCACTCTCTCCACTGCCACTCCCAACCAAAAAGATATCGCTGATGCTAGAGCAGAGCCAGCATATATTAGGGCAGTGGAAATCTACCACTGAAAGCAATTCGGACTAACCTGCACATATTTCCCCTGGACTCACTTGCAGCATAGACATGCTCAGTTACAGCTGAGGTGAGATTGATGAAACAATCTCCTCACAGCTGATGAGTCCCTATCTGTGTAAACCGCTTTGAACAGAATTTTGTACGTTAACATATCAAAGAGGGATATATTGCATTGATATATTAATACTGATATATTAATCTTATCCTACATGACTTAATGGTCCAGTGCTCTGTGCATGATCCTACAGCCATATCCCGAGTTTCGGCAGCTTTGTATTTACTATCCGAACCTATCCCCATTACCAGGCTTATGATTTATCCTTCCAACAAGCACTTGAGTTCCTGTGTGTTAGGCCCCTTTATGTTTTATCTGAGAAAGATTGAATAACTGATTATGCTGATTTGTTTAAAGGTTTCACATAAAAATAATTTTTCCTACAGTCCATGCAATTTCTACTAATCTACGTTCCCGCAGGACTCAGATGTTGTACAGTCAGGATCCGTAAAATATAGCTCAGAATAGCAAGCCTTTTTTTGGAAAGCTTAAATTAGTTATACAGAAATCCGTCAGGAATTCAGATGGGAAATTTGTAGTGGTTAGCAAATAAAAAAAAAAAAGACTTGCAAGTCATTATTACTCTAATATGAGAGCTGAGTTTATTGAGAATTTTTGCTGTTGAAATTATTCATTTCTCTTGGCTTTTATAACGAACCAATGTTATGTTTAACCATAAAATTGTCACTACTGGGTTTATCCTTGCTTTTCTAGTCTTTTTTTGTACCCAACACTTGAACAGTCTGAAAGAAGAAAAGAGAATACATCTCTAAAAATTCCCATTTTTGTGGAGAGTAAAATAAATAGATCAAGAACCTGAAGCTCCAGAATTATTTGTACCAAACAAAAGATTATCACACAATGTTGAAATTAACTTTCATGCTCGTCTCTCTTGCTTGCTCACATACTACCTCCCACACCTACCTTTTGGCAAGTCAACAAGCTCTGAGCAGTAAGTCCCCACTTCCGTGACTCAGATTCTCAGAGCATTAAAACCTTAAGCTTGGCAGGTGTCCAGCATGAAGAAATTTTAACAAATCTCCCACAAAGAGCAGTCTAATCATAGCAAACGCTGATGCCTTGAACATAATACTTCCTTCACATATAAGATTCACAATTTGTTTAATAGCCTCCTCTCAGACTTTTCAGTATGATATTGCAAATGTTCTTCTAAAATTCCCCAATCTTCCCCCCACACACACACACATAACCAGCATGTACACCACATAAAGGAAAAAAATATAATTTAATATTCATTTCTGGCTTCTGCTGAGAAGTTTTCTTCCAAGGCAGCATCTATTAGAAAATAAAAAAGAAATACCATGTTCAAATTATCTTTCGAAGATGCCTCATACTGTAATTCCCACTGCAGCAACAGAGCTTGCATGAAACATTGTTGTTGATCTCTTTCTGGGTGACCTCATCGAAGGTTATTTGGAAGAAGATGGAAATGCGAACTGATTTATTGGTAGCTGGAGTTAGTGAATTTCATGTAGAAGTACAAATGGTAGTTTTTTTAACTACAGCTAAAGAGGCACCATTTTGTAAGTTGTAAATTATTTCTATGCATCTGTAGACAGCTGTCTGCACCACAGCGTGTGTTTAACCTCCTTAAAATTATGGCACTGCATGGCACTGTATTTTGACAAGTTCACTCAGATCAAGTTTGTTTACAAATAAATGCAATTGCACTCACTTTTCTTCATGCGCAAGAGGTGCAGACAGCACCCAATTTAACCCAATCATATGCATAAATACTGAGGTCTATAATTTTCTTTATGAAAAATTGCAAATTAGTTACCAAGGGAAACATATAGCATAAGTTCTTCTACTTATTTATCCCCCATAGCTGGCCTGCCACTTTACATTTAACATGCATGCAAGTGTAGAAATACATTAAATAGTTAATTAATTCAGGAAACTTTCAAATAGATATAAATAATTCTTTTTCCTGAAAGTCATTCTGAGCTCAGTACTAAGTCTAACAAATTGTTCCCCAATTATTTTGGATGTTATCTGCTCTTAGTGCATCCTTCTTTGAGCAGAAATCTATCACACACAAAAAGAAAGAGCCATTAAGAAGCACTTGGTGACAGATGTGGTTAGCCTTCCTGGAAAGACAGATTATTAAAGGTAGATATGTCAAAAAA
>VZSV01000006.1:2131602-2143299 GCA_013398735.1 Nothocercus julius
TGCAACATTATTCTTGAACCCTTTCCAGCTCAAGACCTTTTTTTTTTTTTTTTCCACTTGTTAAAACATCTCCCTGAAATCTGGCAGTCATTAAAAAAGGACACAATGCGCAATTCAGTAAATGTGAGAAGAAGTTTTGGTGAGTCTTGAATCATCGCTCATAGAATTAATGAATGAGATGTCCAAACTCCATCATTTCCAATTTCAAAAATGATGAGCAAATCCTGCCCTTACAGGCTTCTGAGAGGTTGCCAGCGGCCATTTCCCCATATCTTAGACAACAGACAAAACTTCAAGGTGCACATGCCCTTCTTGGTAGAAGTGGCATACCTACTTCTGGTGGCAGAATAGAATTTGAAAATGACCACCAAGAAATTAATTAGTTCTTTGAATTTGAAAATGAAAGGTATTTTAATTTGGAAAAAAATAAAAATAAATTTAAAACACACCTATTCTCCAGTCTAAATACATATTTATTTTAATAAGTACATGCTCTTCATTAGGAAGGAAGGAATGATATCGGGAAAGATGGAGGAAAGATTCAAGATCTAAAGAATACTAAGCCCCTTAGTTATGCTAATAAAAGAATGGTAGTGATTCTCTCCCTCCTCTCCCCCAGCCACTCTTAAAAGCAAGTTTTTATTTCAGTCTTTCATGTATTTTCCACTAAAATCAAAGGAAACATTGAGAATTACCTTTTTTTTTCTTGGTAGTTGCATTTCTCTCCACTTAGTGTTAGAATTTATTGAATTTATATCAGAAGTTAATTCAACACTGCTTACCATTATATAATTACAATCTCATTTTCATTTAACCTCTAAGGCATTATGATCTTCCAGAATTAGACTGTTTGAGAAGCAATAAAGGTTATTTGCTTAAGTTTAAAAATACTCACTTGGCCATAGACATTAATTTAAATGAATAGTCAATAGTTTCTACATTGCAATGTCCTGACATTAAATAGTCAGCTACTCATTCGTAAGACATCATGGTCTTTTTATTAGGCATCTTTCGGTGTTTTATGTCATTCTTTCAAACTAATCCAATTTATGAAGATCTAACTATGATCTATTCATTGAATTTCAAATAAGACCTATATCAGAATGGTCAGATCATTCTTGAATTACATGTCTGCTGGAAATAATTTAATATGAATAGTTCAATAAAGGATTGAAAGAGAACAAAACCCACTAGTTGATTTAAGAGATTTGTGGCTGCTATATTCAGAAATGTTGCAAGACTGACTTTTCTCTTAGGCTGTTCCTTCTAACAATGTCTGTAGGAATGGAGAATTAAGATTCCTTTTGTATCCTGTCTCTACAGGATACAGGATGTAGACTTTGAGATGTTTATCAAGTAAGCTAACAGAACCCATAGAGGAATGTTATATTTTTTCATTGTAATTTTCTCTGCTAGCCTCAATATAGTATTAGATTACCTCTAAACCAGATGCAACCCCTCCCCAAAAACAAATAAATATCATCCAATCTCAGATAGGTGAGATGGTTCCTGCGCTCATATCAGAGTATCTCCCTTTTAGGAATCTAGTTCCAGCAAAGGAACTAGCAACTCAAATGCATTTTTTTCCATTCCTATGGATTGTATATGGCCAGGAAATAACTTGGTTATCCTGTACTGTGGGCCGTACTCCTCTGTCAGAATTTTTCCTACACAAAGATTTTGGAGGCATGAAGGCAGACTTTTATCAGTAAAGACTGAAGCAAAGTTAGCATTGAATACTACAGCCCTTTTCAAGAACTTTGTCACTAAATTGCCTTTCCCATTTAACAGGGATTTTCAGGGTTTTCTTCCTTGAAGACAGTGTACCTGAAGTCTTTCTTGCTATCCTTTCCATGCCTATCTATTTTCAACTGCAGAAAAGCTTCATCTCTTCTAATTTTGTCCCCACATGTGGCTGATGCTTCTGTATTCCTCTTTTTTAGCCCATCCTTGCTTCTACTTCCTCTCTATTTTCTTTTTGTATTTGAGTTCAGCCAAGAATTCCTCACTCAGCCAATACAGTCTCCTCCCTGCTCACTTTTTCATGGAGTGGGATGGATCATCTTTGTGCTTTGAAGTGATTGTCCTTGGTGACCGGTGAGCTTTCCTATGCTCCTTTACTCTTTAGGGCAGCTTCCAGCAGGATCTTGCCTACTGTTCTGCAAAGTTCTGTGAAGAAATCCAAGTCTATTTACATGAAGCGCATGGTCTGGGCTCTGCTGCTTACTTTCCTCACTTCCCACAGGATATGAACCATCACTAGGTCATGGAGTCTTCTGCCAAGACTACCGCAGACTGTCCCATTCCCAACCAGTTGCTCCTTTTTCATAAGCAGTGGCTCCAGCAGAGCCCCTCCCGTTATTGGTCCATCCAACATCTACATCAAAAATTGTCCTAAATGCCAGAATGCTTGCATCCAACTCTCCTGCCCTGCCAGCAAATATTGGAGTCACCTATGAATCACTATGGCCTGTGGTTTCTTTCATGAGATGTCCTTCAATTGAACAAAAACAGCTTTATTTGTCTCCTCTTCTTGATTGGATAGGCTGTAGCAACTCCCGCCACTCTACTCCCTGTGTTGGCCTCCCCTCTCATCCCAACACACAGGCTCTTGGTCAGCCCTTGCCTTCCTCCACCACAGAGCTCCACACATTTGAGCTGCTCTACTTCACAGAGGGTGACCCCTGCCTTGTCCTCCTTGCCTGTCCCTCCTAACCAGCCTGTATCCACCCACTGCAGCTCTGCAATCATGAGAACTATCCCACCTTGTCTCTATAGTCCCAGAGTGGTCTCACATCTGTGACTGTGCACGGGCTTCCAGTTGCTCCTGTTTCTGAAGTTGCCCTGCTTTCTCAAGAGGAATATGAGAGCTTCCCAGATTGCCATGCCTCATGCTCCATTGCATGTTTCGTTACTTATGATCTCCACCTTTTGATGAACCCAGTCCAAACCTCCCTTGCTGGTTAGCAACCCTGTTGACAGAGATGGTCATGTTCCTCTTTGCCAAATGGATCCCATTTTCCCCCAGCAGTCCTCGTTTCTGCAAAAGGATCTTATGTCTATAAAAGTATAAGCTGTGCCTGTAACACCAGCCACCTAGTCAGGTCTTGATCCATGGTATACATCTGCTCTACCAAAACACATTCTTCACTGAGAGAACTGAGAACGCCCCTTTCAGTCCCATGCTCTTCATTCAAGACTTCTGTGTTTGTATGTGGGGGGAAATGGGCCCCAAAAGCAGCTGAGCACTGACTGGAGGCCACCAGATCCTGCGAGTGATGAAGTCCCAAATCCTTCCCAGTCCTGAGTCTCAAAAGCTTATCCCTGTGAGATTCATTTAAACACAGATAGTAGAATAAAATGATAAGATGCACAGTCTAAAATCTGCCATTAGTCTTTTTTTTTTCCCCTTTTTCAAGGGGAAAATCATACCTTTCTTTTAAAGCACAGCAGCACAGATATGTGCTTTTATCTCCCTTTTTTTCTCTCTCTCTCATTTTTAAACCAACAGCTTCATAATTAGCACATTCATGCAAGAAGTCGGAACTCTAGGTGTGTTCAGCCAAAGTAGCTCAAGCGCTCTGCCCTCACTGTCTGGGAGAGGACTGTTAAGAGGCCAGAGCATTTGGGGCTGAAGAAAATGTTCTTTCTTCAAGAAATGATATGCAAAGAAAATGTTCAGTTCTTTCTTCTGGAGCTGTTCCAGCTTCAGAAAGAAATTCAAGATTTGGTGGACCAGGAATGTCACTTTCCAGCCAAACCACTTAGGGCACTCTCTGGGAAGTAGGAAAACCTAATTTCCAATCTCTGCTGCAAGAGTACATTTATTTTGTTTTATATTAAGTAGCCATTTGATAAAATGCATAAAGACTCCCAAGATATGGTGTATGTGTCTCTCTGCTGGAACATACACTGCACTCACACTGAAAACATTGACCTTCAGGCACAATGCTTCCAGAGAAAGACACCTAAGTGCTTCCTTCAGTGGATGTCCCTATTTTTAACTTAATATGAACACTATTCTCCCATCTGAAAAATCAAATTCTCCTGTACAACTCAGAGTCATTCTGTTCAGCCTGCTCTTTCCAACAGCAACACTAACTAGGGAATCAGTAGATTTTTTGGCAGGAGATGTGGAATGTACCTGTTCCCTTCAAATCAGTATGTCTAGACTCATGTCCAAACGAACATATTTCTGCTAAAACAGGAACCGAAGTGCTTTTTGAAAATCATACAAAAAAAAAAAAAAAAAAGAGAGAGAGCAAGCAAGAGAGATTCTTTTTAGAGTTGTGAATTGCATAGGATGCGGTAAATTGTCTAGTCAGTGTTTGCCTACATGTGGTTTTACCATTTTTTAAGAAGATTCTCTGTTTAAATATATATATTTTTTGAATAAGATTAAAATCCCAAAAGTTGTGATGCCAATAGCAAATTACAGGGCGTTTTCTTCATCTACAAGATCACTACCTTTTGCCAAAGAGTTTTGGGTACTGATTTACCCATAAATATGTAATGGAACAGTCATTGTACAGGAAACATATATTGTGTTTTCAGCACAGTTGAGGGCATAGCTCAAAGAAAAACCCTCATATGCACACTTTCTCTAGTCTCACTCCAGTGAGTGTACTTAACTTTAAAAGTATAGGGTATTTTATCCAAGGGCGTTTCAGGAATTAGACACTTTTCTATAGTAACAGAAGATTCTGAACCATTCTGCAGTCTTTCATTTTGATATTGAATTTTATTCCTAAAATATTTTTTTCTTAAATGATATACTGAATTTTATACTTTTCTAGGGAAAAAAAATAACCATTTATATGCAAGATGCCTTTCTTCTAAGAACTCTGATATTTATAGGTTTGC
This sequence comes from Nothocercus julius, assembly GCA_013398735.1. NCBI lineage: Eukaryota > Metazoa > Chordata > Aves > Tinamiformes > Tinamidae > Nothocercus > Nothocercus julius. The sequence goes on from VZSV01000006.1 coordinate 2,136,466, forward strand.
CATCTCTTCATGACTGAAATAAATTAGATCTATTACAGAAAAGTTCAGAATCATATATATTTGTCTCCTAAAAAATTTCAGGGGCTCCTATTAAGTGACATAGGTGCTCCTGATGTCCTATTATTTCAAGTCTGGAGAGGTCATTTTTACTTGCTTAAAGAAATACAGTCCTCCTAGTGAAGTGTGGCAAACCCAGAGCTTAATATCTTCCTAGACTGGAAGCGGTTACTTGTACACCTTTAGGATACATGAAGTTCCTAGGAATTAATCGAGAATTTCTACACCATGATATATTACTCTTAGGACAGAATCTACCCTAAGACTATATTTCTAGTATTATATCCTACTTTACTACCCTATATGCTTTTAGATTTAGGGATTTAGGGATATCAAACTTGAAACAAGTCAAGTCAGTATATTAGAAATGCAAGCAAGTATTTAGAACTTGCTTGTGTTTTAGTAAGCAAGTTAACTTCTGCTGCTTTCAAATAATGGGACTTATCCACATTAACCTGATATTTAGTGCTTTTTAAAATTGGAACTTGTACTCAATGTGGAATGTTTTACACACAAATTTACTAAAACTTGGATGGGATAAACAATGTGTCTGCAGTACAAATTAATGCCATGTGAGCACAATATAGACACTGATATGTCTTTTTTTCCTCAAACCTATTTTGTATTAGCCTTACCATGATAGCCTGCATCAGCAGTAGGTGCCCCTATGACTTGAGCCCTGCTACTTTAGAATGGATTAACCCAACTGACTTGATTAGTCCAACTTCAATCTGCTGCCATCTCTACTCAGTTCCACGTACTGATTTGCATGTGTAGCAAGTTCAGTTTAGAAGTATGCTTTCCCTTTCTATTACATCAAAATATTTATTTTGAGTGATGAAAATGCTCCTAACTTATTGAAGGATCACAGGGATACAAGAGTTGCAGAAATCATAGTGCTGAAGCTGTCCCAAAGTGCTCAGCAAACTATTTCTGAACATGGTGCAGACACTCTCCCATGCTGTATCTAGTTTTCACTGATAAGTGACAAAGAAGCAAATAGCTTACTTTGTCCCCAAAAGTATAAAGAAGTCAGATTTTCCCTTCTCTTCAGAATGGTCTTGATTGCTGAAACATCGGGACTTCTTATAACATGGCTAATTGCATATAGGTTCCCTGGCCAGAATGATTCAGAAACTAAGTATTTCTGCAAAAAGCATTGGTTGACACCACCCTTACTGAGAATAGCCTTATCTCACTACTTTCAATACACTCCACTGCTGTATGCTTAGAAATGCAGTATGCATAATTAAAAAAAAAAAAAAAAGTACTGCTACAAGAGAACAAAATGCACTCAGATGCAAACAGCAGCCACACCACTTTGACAGAGGAACTTTATCAGAAGAGATTTTAAAAGTATTCGCAGGTGGCAGTTGCTTGGGATGCTTCAGAAGGAAGTAGAGGAGCATTTGTAGGAAACTGGTCCCAGAATGCCTGGGAGGGAACTGGAGGGTGTTTGTCATCAACAGTGTGGTTTTGACAAACACCAAATTAAATTGGAGGCTCCTTGACATATTTTCACATTTCCTCTTCCTTTTCAGAAGGCAGCAATGAAAGTGGCAGCATTCTGTGCATGTACCATATTCTGGCACTTTGAGAAGGATGAAATAAAAGAATTAGTACAGATAAGTTGAGAGAATTGGATAACATGCATTGAAAAATCTAAGTGCACATGGTTAGGGAAGAGAAAAAGCGGGAGGTTTTGTAGATGTGGCAACCTGAAGAACGGAAGGTAAGACTGTTAGTAGCACAAGACTGCACAAGAACCCCAAAATGAAGAGTGACTTGCTAGCTAGTAGGGCAGGGATGTTTTCTGGACCAGGATAGGCACTTCAGTCCTCTATGTATTTGCTGAAGGGAGGTGGCAACAGGTGGCACCAAGGACAAAGAAGAAAACATCTAGTCATTAAAGAAGTATAAGACAACTAGCTAATATTCATGACTGCCTAGGAAGGAAGAATCCAATAGATGTTACGCAGGGTTTGGAAGTGGAGCTTTTCTACAATCTGTATGTGCCCTCCTGCAGCACCTTCCTTCCCCTCCAGCAACAGGTTCACTTTTGTATCCCAAACCTTTCCACACATTGGAACACAAACAATGAAAGTGATTGGATAAGGAACCCATGTGGATGATGCATTCAAAGCAGCTATGAAGTTGAAATGAAAAATCAGTTTAAGCAAAACATTGCAGTAGATCATGAGAAAACAGATTCCTCTTCCACCTACAGAAACCCAGATATTAGCAAAACAAATACTATAATATATGAAAATGAAAGACTTTGAGATGAACATAAGTAAGATTGCACAGCAAATTCCGAAAGATTGGCTGCAGGTACCTGAATTTCCAGAGTGCCGTCAGGATAAGTGACTAAGTGTTACACTTTCAAGATCAGTTACAGAAGGTGGAAGGAGACAGGAGAACTATGAGGAGATAGCTACAGGTTAAGAAATATATTGACATACTTCAATCAACCTGAAGAAAATAACTAACTAACTACCTATCACCTTGGGATGGTACATATATGCCTCTCTTCACTCAAAGGCCTACCCTTAAGATATTTTAAATATTGTTGATAGTGTCATGATAGACCCAGTGCATGGTGCCAGGCACTTGTGCTTAAACAGTGTTCAGCCCACTTAAGGTAAGCATTGCACCAAAACCTGCTGACAGTCTTTTCAACCAGTAATTCCAATATGTTTTGGGGTTTTTTGTTGCAGAATGGCTAAAGGAACAGGGGCATGGGTCATGTGAAACCATGGCCTTGGTTTCTAACTCAGCTAGGCCCCTGGCATAAGTTAGGCCTTAGGTTTGTAATACAGAGATCTCAGCCTGTTTTCAGAGGCACGGTGACCTTGGTAGTCTGCATAAACAACAGTAGCTTTGCAGTTATCCGGAGTGTGAGAAAGTAGCTAAGTTTCCTTGCTGCTATGTTACCGTCCTAATGATAAAGGCTCTGCTTAACATCCAATCACTTACTGCCAAAAGGTCTGCTTGTAACCAATGAGCTGCTGGCAAGGAGGCTCAACTATTACTGGATGTTAGATACTGTGTGGGTATTCTGGCAATAAAGGAAGTTCTGCCTTATCACTCACATTGAGTGTACTGCGTTTCTTCCCCGCACCCTCTCCCAGACATATCGGGTTAATCCTGGAATACAAGAAGAATTCACCATCTAAAGTTTTTTTTCCTTTATTTTCCATTATTTTCTTTAGTCTTTTACGAAAAAAAAATGTTAGCAAACAAATAGAAATGAATACATGGAGATATTTTGAATTTGTAAACTGCAAAGATGAACTTGCAACAAATCAGGATATTCCAGCTATTAATAAGTATTTCCTTATCAAAGTGGGTGAATGAGAAAGGACAGGTAGGGGAAGCTAGATATATATAGACATGCAAAGCAGAGGAAATCCAGTGTTGCTGCTGCTGCTCCATTGCTCCCATGACTCACTCTGAAATGTCCTTGTTCAGCAGGGGTAACAGATGAGAATGAGCTGTTATGTTCTATGTCCTTGTGTTAAACCCAAGCACAGCAGGACGAAATGACAGAGAAGACTTAGCTATCCTTGTATTTATTTTTGATGCTTGTTATTTTAGGCTGGTTATTTTCAGCTGCTGTACGATTTTAGTGCGAATTTAATTACTTTAAAACGAAGATAAGAATATTATTTTAGTGTGCCCATGAGACAGTCCCAGTCCTATAAATTATGTAATACATCAAACTCACTCCTAGTAATACTTTTTGAGCTCACTGAACTTGCACTAGATATGATTTTACTTTATTCTCTGTAGTCCACTGGACAAATATGTAGAGATGTTTAATACAGGAATTATTTATGGGCTGAAGCAGAACAGATCCTTCTGAAGTATCAGTTGTGCCAACACTTACTTAAGCTTCACTTGTCTGATTGCAGAAATTGTAGATTATCCCCTTGTCGCTGTCATGTCTGGTTTTAACAATACATATTAATCCTCTGCACCAAGTACACAGGGAAAAATGTATGCATTTACTGCATCTCAATCAACTTGCTGAACTAAAAGAATGACATCATGTTCATTGCCATGAATCTAAGAAGACAACTGCAGTTGACAACGGCAGTCTCTCATGCTACTCTATACAAAATGTCATGCTGTGTCTAGTTGTAGGTGCTCAATTGTACTTAAGCAATAGGCAGCAAGAGGAGGCTGTCAGAGGTTGTGCTTTTGAAACACAGGAAGAACAAAAAAGTCGAACAAAGTGCTCTTGGGCTTGGTGACTTCTTTTGTAGATTTAGGTGAAAAAGATTATTCCAACATAAGCAAGGATATAAGGTGAGAGGACAGCTTAGCTCTGTGGTTGGAAAAAGAAGAGTGAGTTTTGCTGGAAAGGATCACAAAAACAAAAAGGTACACATCTTCACTCATTTCCTCTTGGCCTGTGCTCTGCACGAGCAACAAGAAGAAGAAATGATAAAATATGCCTGCACTCCTCCTAGACACATGAAGAGAACTGAGAGGATGGATAGGGAAGACAGCATTTCATAGAGTCATTTTTCAAACAAATCTGTAAGGAACAGCACTCTGCAAAACCAAACACTTCCCATAGAAGTTGAAAGTTTACAGAAATATCTCAGTTCACAATCTCCTGTTCTTCGTCCTATAGCCCTGATTGTTCTGCTGACAACTTGACTAACAAAACTCGACACAGAGTGAAAGCAAACTTTGCTTTAGAGTTGGAAGGTTGCATGTAAAATCTGAACTTCCAGGGGACAATAAAATCAGGGCTGGTTCAAATGTCAGCCAGAACTGGATTACAAAGAAACAGCTAAATCACCTTTAACTCTTGGTCTTAGTGGAGCCATGACCATACTACCAGAACCTGATGCTTTGAGACCCTTGAGTTCTGTGCACCACTAGGAAATGAGGCCTGGACTGGAGGACCTGTTTAAAAGAAAGGATGCTGACTTCTTAGTAACAAGGTGAGAGGTTGAGGTTTCTACATGATAGAGCCTTTCATATGTTTGTGCAAAAGCATGTGTTAGAGGGATCAAAGAAAACACAGATCTTACGTCTTTATTCCAATCCAGCCCAAGAGCAGACACATAATCAGCCCCGGCACATTCCTCTGAGACATTCCCCAGTCTGATGTTCTGAGATGCTCAAGTATGACAGCTCACCTGAAAGTATTAATCAAACTAATCCAAATCCTACTATCAAACATAATATCTAACCTAAACCTTTGTTGCAATTAGATCAAATAACATCCTGACCTTCCTATGAAAAACTATCCGTCACTGTTATAATTGCTGCTTCCAAAGTACATGCCAGCAACAATGTACCTATAGCACCAGTACAAAATTCTCTTTCCTTGGATTTCTAGCAAGTCAGTAATGCCAATTTTAAAAAATACATCTGATCTCCTTTTGAAATTGGAAAGACAAACAGATATCATAAGAACACAGCAAAAGACTGAACATCCAGTCAAGTCAAAATATTTCGCCTAGACTGCATGGTAGAGCAGTCTTCCCCATTCTTGATTCTCATATAATTATATATATATATTCTCATATAATTATATAACTGAATTCATCTGACAACAAGGAGTAACTAACTCTCTGGCTAGTTAACGGGCAAGAATATTGAAATTAGCATTTGATTATGGAGAATTCAAATATTAAACAATAGTATTCCTTTACATGTTTGTTAGTTTTATGGTTAGACACAGAGTGATAGAGTGCATTCCCTGATATAAGGAACTTGCATTTTGGCAGTAACATTTGCCATCAGTAAGAGTCAACAAAATACATATCAAATACTGCTGAAAGCACATGTATTGTAAGGACTGTCTCTTAAATGAGAATGCTCAGAAAAGGCAGCCATGGCCATGACTTCCTTTGGATTGTGAACTAGGACAGGTTGGGGGTGGAGGGGGGAAGGAATGAGGAACAAAATTGAAAATATAATCAAGGTCAGACAGTACGCTAGTGCGAAGTAGAATAACTTCATCAGGATCAGACAAGCAATCCCAATTTACTGTAGCTAAACACTTGGACAGAAAAGAGGCAGTAGATCAAATAGTAGTACTTTACCAATAACATCTGGTTTGATTCTACTCTCCAAGTAATTAGCATAAGGAAGTGATAGTTAAAAGGAAAAGGCAACTGCTCATATGAGCAGATTTCTGAGTAGCAAATGAAGAATGCAGTAGGAAACACCTAAAAAAGAAAAAAAAAAAAAAAAGAAAAAAAGAAGGAAAAAAAGCTTTAATCTACAGTTTGCAGTCTTGGATAGGGAGCCTGCAAACTTTCAAACCACATGTAGTTAATTTCAGTGCAAGCAAAACTACTACTTTTGATTTTCGCCAGCTGACAAGGATGAGGAAGCTTCAGCATATATTGTCAAAAAGATCACTCTTGCCTCACAGGAACTTTCAAATCACTATAATCTGCCTCATTTTACAACTCAATGGTGTTCAAGGTATAGAGAAGTCCAAAACAAACTGTTCCAGAGGGAAGAGACAGCATTTGAGAGAGAGGGGGAGGAGTGGGAAACAGTTCTTGATCAACAGTCTGGGCAAGATGAGGTGAAAAAAACAATGTGTGTTTAAGAAGCAGTGTGATATTGATAGAGACCTATGACAGAGAGGAAAGAAAAGCAGGTGCTTGTATTTTCTAATGTTTTTAATAGTTCCTAGTTCCTTTCTGCTTTTCCAGGGAGGAAGGAAGGAAGGAAGGAAGGAAGGAAGGAAGGAAGGAAGGAAGGAAGGAAGGAAGGAAGGAAGGAAGGAAGGAAGAGAGA
>VZSV01000006.1:2144189-2206702 GCA_013398735.1 Nothocercus julius
AAAGAGAGAAAGAGAGAAAGAAAGAAAGAAAGAAAGAAAGAAAGAAAGAAAGAAAGAAAGAAAGAAAGAAAGAAAGAAAGAAAGAAAGAAAGAAAGAAAGAAAGAAAGAAAAAGGTTTCCAAGAACAGTATTGGGGAGAAAAAAATAAATTGAAAATTGTAGAAACTAGTACCAATACAGTGCATGGATTACCACAACATCAGGAAACAAATTTAGATTTATCTCTGCATTTCAGGGAAATGAAGCCCCTAGAGGTCAAAGCAGTTGCTAAATGGGTGGGGAAGCAAGAGAACATTTTAAAAAAATAGCCCTCTAATTTGAAGCCGAAGTCAATGATTTAAACTTTAATGCTCAACTTGAACCCGAGTGCACAATGAGCAGAGGTGGAACCACCGCAACCAGCAATTACGCAGAGCCAGGCAAACAAGGACTGCAGAAGTGGCCATCACTGTAAGTGAATTAGCATTTTCAAACCCTGCCTTCAGCCTCGTCAACTTGCTAGCCTCTGTTCTTTTCTCATGGTGATAACTTGTTAAGCCACAATACTCCACCACACGCCTAGCATCTAGCTATATTGGGAAGTCGCAATTGCCACAAGCTGCCATAGCACACGGCAGGCACAGCTGCAGCCAAGACGTTAACACTCAGCTCTCCATCACTCCAGAGTTCATCCCCCCAGGCCGTGATGGAGAAAAAAAGTACTAAAAACTGGCTACCACTGTATGCTGGAAGTTCGGTGCCTCTTTACCAGTGAACACAGCCAATTTGGGTCTCACAAGTACATCACTGAAGAACTTCAGCAGTGCTGAAAAGTCCTGTAGGAAAGGACTATTCATAATGCCTAAACCCCAAAGCATCCATAATGTCTGCATTTCAGGAGGTCTGACCAAACCTTCTTCATCATACAGTGAATCCCATTTCTATATAATTATATGGTTTGCTGCTCACTTTTTTTTAACCCAAGTTTAACTCAGCCCACACAAGCTGGTGTCATCCTAGTGCTTATTACTGTAAATGATTGACCTCAAACATCTTGAACCATAAAACAGAAGTCTAGAAAACTTTACACAATGTGCTGTATGTTAAAGAATTCTATATCTTGTCAGATTTCCACTATAGACATTTAGTTTCAGGCTTCTTGCTTGATATTTTTGTCAGATATTTGAAAGTGTTTGCCCATATCCCTGTGAGCAATAGGAAGCTGAGGGCTATATTCCAGACTTTAGAGTTTAACTGTATATTTCCCCTTCAAAACAAGAAATTGATACCAATTGATCCCAGTGGGATAGCTGCATCTACCTAGCCAGAAAATAGACATGATATTAAAAATACACTTGCTGGGGGATGGAAAAGCACAGTGTTTTCATAGTGAGATCCCTCAGTGAGCAACTTGCAATGTAAAATAGAAGGAGGCTGAAGCGAGATTTTTGAGTTTGGACCTACCAGGCTGCTAAAAAGAAAATGAAAGCAAGAAATACCGAACTCCCTGCTATTAAGCATGCCAGGAAAGTTTATTGCCAGTCTACTCCAAGTTACACATAGCAATGCTAGACCTCTTTCAGACCTAGTTTATCAGCCCACCCCTTTCTGAAGATGCTCTGCCTGCATAGTTCATCATGTTGCCCACAGCCATTTTCCCTGCTTGGTGGACAAAAGCATAAATAATCAAAACTGTGTAAATGTCACTTTCTCACATTTTTTTTCCTGTAGCAATCACAAATCTGAGTTTTAGCATTTAACAAGCAGGTGACCCACTCAGACCTAACACCCAGTGATTTTCCAAGATAACATTTTTTATTAACAAAATATTAATAAAGTGGGAGAGAACAAACTGCAGCACTGTTGCTAGAAAATCATTCTGAAGCTACAGCAACAGAAAGTTGAAACCAGCCCCACTTCTTTCTTCCTCCTCACCTTCCTATATTCTCCTCATCCTAGGAGAAAGTCTGTGACTGCATTTGAAGGTGCTCCAGAATCAGAGTAGAAATGGTGCTGCTGTGAACAAAATCTGATGCTCCTTAGGAAAGAAGCACTTCAGCTCTTCATTTCAATTATGGCTCCAGACAAGTAAAATCATCCATGACACTTAATCTCCAAGGTCCACAAACTTGGATCCCTGTGCTGGAGAACGCTCTGGGGTGACAAAAGGTGAATGTCCAGAAGACTCTATGTTGTTTAACTGAAGCTATTCTAAGGGGATAATAATAATAATAAAAGAAAGGAAGAAGTATGGATATCTGGCTCTCAGCTGACTGCATTGCTTCTGGGCGATAACGTTTGTCACTTTTTCTTTTATACCGTGTATTTTTTGCAAATAGAAAACACTCCTATATTTTAAAGGTATGAAGATCACCTGGCTTGAGTAACGGAGTACCTCGTCTTCTGTGAGTGGTCAGTCTAGGCGAAAGCAATGATCCCAGGCAGCCTTAAAAATCACCTGTTTGAGCCACTGCCAAATAAAGAAGAGTCTTAAGGTTTCACTCTCTCATCCTACAGTACTGGATTGTGAACAATTTGATAAAGAGACCAATTACCAGTTTCCTAAAGCATAACAAAAGAAACTTCTTCTCTTTTGGTTTGTCCATACACCTGTCCCATTCCTGACAGCATTATGTGTTCGGTAGACTGTTTAAGAATATATGACAACCACTAGTGAAAGCCTCAATGAAACATGGAATATTTGAAGAAGAAAAAGTGACACTGTAGGACATTAGTGTTTTTCTTTCTGCTGTCCTCCTCACAAGTCACAATGGAGGCTTTTCTCCATCTTCATTTTAACACTGAGCATGAGTTGTTGTTCAGATTCACAGACATAGACACTCACTCTCACAAGGATTTATCTTTTTTCTTCTAGAAAAAAAAATTAGCCTCCAGATAAGAGGCTTGCCACAGGGTGCTCTTGTGAACAGCAGAATGAAAGGATAGGTGAGGAGAACTCAGTCTGTGTATATTTTTTTATAAGGAAACCAATTCAAAAAACAAGTCATACTTAGACACCACTTTGTTTGGCTTGCTTCCTGATTATTTTTGTCTTATTTTGCTTTGTTTTCTAAAGAAAGTTTGACCTCTGCCTCAAAATTCTGGTTCTTCTTGAGGCTCATGCTCAGCTAGCCCAGTCAGAGCAGAGACATGAGACAAGATATTATTTCATTGGCACAATATTTATTTATTTTTAATGGCTACGTTGCACGAAAATATTATTCTTGGCTGCATCAGCAAGAAAGAAAAAGGTAATGAGCAAAAATATTTAATTTTGCAAAAGTTATTCCATGAACTGGTTAGCAAAGGATGTGACTTCACAAACGAAACTGTTTGAACAAATGCTCTCAAATGGAGAAATCATTCACAAAGCTGTAAAATATTTAATAGATATTATCTTCTTCATAGCCTTAGCTTTTAAGAAATCATTGTGCTGGTGACATCAGACACCAAGCTCTGAGGTATGAAGTCTGATTTTCCTTCTCTTTCTAAGGCTCCTGAGAAGTACAATGTGCCTTCATTTGGAAGTGTTTACTCTTCTTTATCAGTAGAAGGAATAAGAAAAGTTCACTTACCTAGTTTGCACACCTGAAACAAGAACTCAGGCCTGCTGAATTCCATTTGGGAATTTTTTGTCTTAAGTTTTTAATATTACAGATAAAATCATATTATCTGAGATTCAAATGACAGTTTTTCTGTTCTAAAACACTTTGTAAAATACATCAGTGAATTTTGACAGATGTATTCTCCATTCCAAAGACAGAAGAGGTTACTACGAATTTCTGCTTCATTTGAAAAGGTCACAAGGGGGTTCATTTGAAAAGGTCACAAGGGTCGGGCTCACTGTCAGCTCACAGAGGGACGTGGATCCAAAGTCTTATTATTTTGTCAGAAATTAACCCTGCCTTCTTTTGGGATTGTGGGGGGATACTGCAGTGACTATCACATCATCAAGTAGCAGATCTGATAATTTATCATTTTAAAATAATTCTCTAAAGGAAATCAAGATTTTTTTTTCTGTCCCTCATATTCCATAGCCAGAGAATAACCCACACAGTGAGGCCAGTCCCGCACTGACAGGATGCTGCTTGGAATATCATCAAGACAAGGCTCTTTTTCTCCACAGCCTGAGCTTAAAGAGTTATCGAAAGGCAGTGACTCAGCAATTCAATCCAATTAACAACATTTAAACATTAACCATGTGATAGAACTGCCTAATTGTTGTTTTCAGGAGCAAGACGGACAACCACTCTGTCAGAGCCATTAAGAGAACTGTGTGTGCCAGAAGGTATTGTCTTGTTCTGCAGTTGTAAGGTGCCTTTAGCCACATGAGCAAAAGACCAGCAATACCAGCTGATGTCTCCTCCTCTAGGAACCTAAGCACTCCCAGTATGGTACTCACAATTCATCACAGGCTCAGAAGAAAATATTTAATACATCCTATTGCAATATTGTGGGAATGCTACCAGCTCTGACAGTAGCAGAAGATTAATTTCATTAGGCAGGAAGGGAAAAATCAAAGCTGCTTGTAAAAAGGGAAAGACCACATAAGTCATTGACAGCTGCTAGCAAATGGAATGCTATGTGAACACAGGATTTTGAATAGGCTGCTTTAAAAATATATTATCATAAATTAGATTAGCATGTTGTCTATATAACATAACATTAGCATAATAACTATATTAACGTAGCCTAATAACACAATTTTTTTTGCGGGGGGTGAATCCAACCTAGGAGTCAATAAGAAATAAGCCATGAAAGATGAGCTCTCGATACAAAGGAAAGACCCATTCCTGCTCATAGCCTTTGTGGGATACTCACTATACATCATTATTTCAAGGCACAAAGCCCAAAATGCTTGGACAGTAGACATTCCCAGACATTCTGACCAGCAATCTTCCTATAAATAAGAGCTAGCAAGGGCCTGTCACTATTTCTCATAGCATCTTACAAAAACAATCCAACAAAATACATCAGCATTGAGAAAGAAGATAAAAGGAAGTGAACATTACCCTAGTATTAAATAAACAGTTTATTCTGAACAATGTCCTCCTATTTTAGACATTATATAAATTATTGTGCTTGGACTAGAAAACAGAATGAAAATAAAGAGCTAGATTAACAATAGAAAATATCACATTTTCCAGTTAGTTGGCACTAAATCTTTATCTGTAGAGTTGTGCCTACAAAGGTGGGTGGAAAATGCTGTGAGCAGCATGTGTGCTGCCTTGTTTATACTGTTTGTTTTCTTAAAAATGCTGGAGCAGATCTTAATCCCTGGCAGTGAGCAAGGATCAAAAAAATGTGTTTTACTTTTTGAAACAATATCCAAAGAATTCATGAATTTAGAATAGGTATATAAAGTACTCTGTGCACTTGGTAAACCTCAGAGTCCCAACAGCTTCCTGTTTTGAATTCATCTCTTTTTGTGATGATTTATTGATCTCTTAAGTGCACTCATAGCAAAATTAAAGCAATAGAAATAACTTTCATGAGAGATATGTTGATTCTGCACTTATAACAAAGGACAGAGATGTGCAATAAAAATTAAATTCCTGTCCACTGAAAGGTTCAGTAAGTACTGAGTAAGTACTGAATCAAAGGATGTTAAGGATTTTACTGGGTATCATACACTGACCCACACCACTGGGAATCAATGGTGAATAAAGGAGGGCAAAGTTGAATGTTTCTGGGTTATTAGAAAAGCAAATAAATGCCAGCCAGCCCACACAAAAGGGCAGCAGAAATCCAGAGCTCACTGTAGTTATAACAGTGCATATTACTTTTTTAGCCATATACCTTTTCCCTGGGCTATGGTCATGCAACTGACTGAGCAAATACTTCCATTTGCTTCAAAAGGTTAGTAAAGGTAGAAAAAAAAATGAAACGCAAGGTAGAAGGCCACTGTAATCAGCAATTGTCTCACCTTGCCGATTTTGGATCTGTTACAATGCCTCACAGGGAGCCCCTAAAAGGCTGACGCAATGGTTAAGAAAATGAAACCCTGTCTCGCCACCAGCAGAAACCCTGGTCATCAGGAGCCCTTGGCTGCAAGGAGCTGCCGGCCCTGCAGTGCCCTGACATCTCCATGGCAGTGTCAGGTGCCCTCTGTGTCGAAGTATAAATCTGGGACACTGAGACAGCTAAATCCCCGTTCATTACAAAGGAGACAAAGCAGCTATTCTTCTCTTGCAACTTCTCTTCTGCAGTTGACACACCGGGGGAGTAGTCTCAGACTGTTTGTCCTAGCAAACGGAACAGGTTCAGGCTGCAGACGAATGCACTGACCCGTTGCCCATGCAGTTAAACTGTCAGCACAAACCTTGGCACAATCAGGCCCTCTTTCAGACAATATCTAGGTATTGTTTGGGACTAGCACAGGCAAGGGACCTTTCCCAGAAAACATTTTGGATCCAGCCACCCAGCCTGAGGAAGTGAAAGGAGTAGAAGCATTTTAGCAATTTGGTGCAAAGCGTGCTCTACCAGACCAGAAAATAGTGTCAAGATTATTTTATCCGCTTGTATAGGCTTAGTCTGAGTCACTACTTGGACTTGATCTGTGTCAGTAAACAAAACAGAACAAAAACCATTCTTTGATCATGAAGTCCACACGTTTACAACAGAGCTCTTGCCATGCATTCAAACTCTCCTTCCCTATAAAACAGGATAGTGACATCCATATCCAGTTGGGAACAGTCTTCAGTTCAGTGGAGTCCTTGGAGAGCTTTAGCTGGCATGAGTCATAACCAAGAGAGAGATCATGCAAGCAATTAAATGGTAGGTAATCAGGGTCCACAGCTTAAGCCCTTACCCCATTTACTTTACTAGTTTAGACATAGCCTCTGAATTTAACTACAGGGTCAGAACTGGCTGTTTTTTCTAACTACAAGGATGTTTGAAATCCTACCAGTATTGCTGAAATTTTATTGCTTTTGCTTCTTGTTATTCATTGTGAACCTATATAATATTTTATCTATAAGTAGATGGACAATGGCATATCTAGGGAAGAGTAAGGTCATAAAGAATATATTAAAAAAGATTTTTATTTTTCCCCTCCATAGCCTCAGAGTCATCCTTTTTTTTGCAGCTCTGGGACTGCCTGAGTTAGATGTGCTTCCCATATATTTCATAACATTCTGTGGATTTCTGTTACATGAGTTTATCTGGTATCTGTTTGGACCAAGTAAAGCTTGGAAAGTCAAGCTTAGGAACCAATATCCTTCAGCAAGGAGCTTTGCAAGTCTGTTACCTCTGTTACCACTTCTGTAACCACAAGGTCTTTTCACCAGGTCTTTTTTCTTTTTTTTTTTTTTTTTTTTTGCTTTTTGCTTTAAACTAAGCTCCCATAACTTCCTTGGATGCTCTCATGTTCTTGTTTAGGAAGAAACAGTGAATAGTGATATTCTGTCCATCCTCTCCACCACAACCATGATTTGATGATTTGGAGGCTTTTTGTGAGAAGAGGGAGCTGGAATTGCACAAGGTATTCAAGATGTAGGCAAACCATGGACCATGGCAAACCAGGAGAGACAGTCTGTCAAAGTCCACTGGCAACCTTCTTCTGATGCAGGATGCAAACCTTTTTCCTACTTTCTGTTTATAAGCAATTATTTATCCACACTTACCCTCTTATCCCTGTCGGATGTATCCTACTGTATCTGTTCAGTATCCTAAAAACACCTACAAGTAGGAGAATATAGGACAGAAGTCAATAAACTCAGAACAAGTGTGAAGCATTGCTTAAATAATAAAGTCCTGCTTAAGCAGAGCACAGAAGATAAGCAATGAGACCAAGAGAAAATGTCTATGTGATTGTACACTTCTACACAAATGTTAAACAAGACGTTAAAAAAAGCTAAAAAATTCCGGCTTTGAAGGAGGTTACAGTCTTCTGTATGAGAAGACATAAACAGATGATCCATAAACAGATGGTGGCTTTCATCGAGAAAAGTGGGCAACTGAAGTAGTTGTATCACAGCCATCAAACTAAGACCCCCGTAATTGCTAGGAGAGGATATATACCTGAGGAAAACTATCAATATTCATATTTTACATGTTTTCTAGGCATCCATTCCTAGCCACTGCTAGAGGCAGAATTCTGGAATAAACACGCTGTTCCTATTCTTGTCCCAAAAACTGCAATCCTGTCCTATAAGGGCTGGCATAGCAATTACAAAAAAAAAAAAAAAAAAAAAAAAAATCACAGGCAGACACGTTAAAGTATATGGCAAGATTCAAGATTCCAGGCAGGGAATGACAAAAACAACTGATCCTTCCTTTTCCAGTAAAATTTCTCTTCAGCCAGTTTTTACACAGAACTCACTGCTATGATCTCAAAATATTTCTTTTAAAATCTACTGCACTGACCACTCATGACCATTATAAACATATGTTTCCCCTTTAACAGTGTGCCCCTTCATGACCAAGATCAGTAAAAGAATATTGTTAACACACAGGTCTTTAATACGTTTGATCTGCATCTCCCTGTCCCCAGATTGCTAGCAATTGTCCAGCTTAGCCACAGGCCTAGACCTTTAGATATTCATATTTTCCAGTTCTATTAACCCAAGACAGCTCCAAAAGCACTTTCTTCAACAAAAATAAATAAAATATACATCATAATCAAACCCAAATCATGTTGCATTCTTACAAAAAATCGTAGCTCATTACTACTGAAGATATTAAAAATCTCCCATGACAGTCTGACAGTCAAAATAAGAAGCCCAAAGTTTGTTTAGTGCAAAGATGCTTGTTTTTTTCCCTTTTGGTCTTGAGGTTTCAACCTCAGCAGCAGGTGACACGCTGAGAAGCTCTTACTGAAAGCATAAAAGATATTCAAGACTGAAGTCAGTGTTCTATAAATACTCAAAACAATGGCATTTCCTTTTTTTTTTTTTTTTTTCATGGTAGGCAAATCAAAAGGTCAAGGCTGAATGCTCATTTTCATCTCTCAGAAGTGTCTGTTCTTTTGGTATCATTTCCCAGCTGCTGTTTCCAGCTACGCAGAGCACTGTGTGCAGCAATAGCTACATGAGGTGACACAGCTCCGGACTGCAGGGTAAAGGTGCTTCAGATCATCTTTGCTAGCATTCACATCGTGTGCAACCAAACTTTCTAAAGAATATGAAAGAAAGACAGAAAAAAGTGCAAATTGAGGGCTGCGGTTTAAAACATTTCTCTATATTCAGAATGTATTCTCTATATTCTGTGTCTAATTTATTTTCTATATTCAGAATAACTGAGTGTAAATGTGCTCCTGTCACTTGTTGACACAGTCCTTTATATTTGCTACCAAATGCTCTCCAGTTTTATTGGAAATTTGCCAGCTCTTTCCTTCAGCACCCGCACAGAGGTCCCAAGAAACAACAGAACTGCAGGATCCTGAAATTGTGTGTATGACTGTTTAATCTTCTTTAGCTTTATACCGTTTGTACAGTTTTCAAAAACAGGACAGCAACACTATCCAGGGTAACACCAGAGGAAAAGGATGTATTTAGTGGTATGGGTAGCAGTGGGAAGAGCTATCACTAGGTGAAGATATGGCCAAAATCAGATTTTTTTTCAAATTGACAATGTGCTCTGAATGCAGTTTCAGGCCAATCTGCCACTTAAAGTGAAATAAAGTTGTGCTGTTATTGATGCCATATAAATGTTGCTGGCTTAACTGCACCTCCACTCACATTTAAGATATCTTTATCCTGTGGCCTGCATCCAAATACCCAGTGTTAAATCTCCAAGGAGCTGCTTTTAAACTGATAGCCTGCAATTAGCATTTGATGTCCCATAAATGCATTAGGCAGTTCCTCCCTCAGAATGCTTTTTCTCTTTCTTTAAATTGCCAGGATTGAAAGAATTATGTTCTAATCCCCTGCCTTCATCCAGTTCATTTTGAAACTTAATGTTTTTCAATTAAATCTCCCATTGGGAACTCATTCACTTCCATCACACCAGCACAGCCAGGTTGCCTTGATTAATCACTAGCACTTGCCCTTCTACATCACTAAGTCTCAGTACGATGTCTAATAACAGCAAAGCTTTAGTAAAACTACTGGGTAAATCAATGCTTTACGTAATTCCAAATCTGAAAGTTCAAAGAGTTTTACAAATCTGAAGAAAGAAGGCAGAGGATTATAGGGAGTGTTTAAGAAGTCAGAGTTGTCAGGTTCAGAGCTGACTCAGTTCCCAGGGTAATAAAACTCCATTCATACTGGAAAGGCAGCCCACGTAGGTAATACAATTCATCAAATACAGAACACAGGGTTAGGAATTAAATTATGCTCTCTGCTCTGGAGGTGCAAGATAGCTGCCAGATTTATAATGGGTTAACATAGGAGAGAAAGCTCTCCTCATACTCATGACAGAGATAAAACTTGGCATTTTTCACTATTGTGAAGCCTACAGTAGTGACTACATATAGAACAGTATCTGCTGTAAAATCAGTTTTGGCAACAGCCCTTCACATGCAAGACAACCACAGCAAAATAATATATATACATATATATGCACACACATATATACATATATGTGAAATTCAAAGTGGTTATCCTTTAGCTAGAGGACAAGTTGTGTGAGAAATTTAAGATTAATGAAGACAAACCATCTAAAAATTGGAAGTCTTATGAGAAAAAAGTAGGTATTATTTTCCTGAAGTTTGTCCTCATTTTTTGCTTGCCATACAATATGAAACCACATTGGTTTTGACTTGAAATTGTTCTTTTCACTTATTGAAAAATAGAAACTAGGACATAAGCATAGTTTTCTTAAAAAAAATCTTTAGTTATTTTATATTTCCACCACCATCATAAACTTAAAAATTCTATGTTGCTATAAAACCATTTCCTGCTCAAAAGATTACAGAATGCACAGGCATTTTACTGTCCAGCATTGATCATCAAGATGACAAGAATATCCACTTGCTTTATTATTAATGTTTTTATTACTATGTCTATTGTACTTATTTTAAACTGATTCTTAACTCATTTCATACTGCAAGATACATTGCTGTGCTGGACTAGACCAAGACCTCTTGCCAGAAGGTGGCTAAAATCTTTCTATTCAGTGGCAGGAAAAGCAAAGGGCAGACAGACTCTTTGTAGCCCTCTGATTAAGATTGCCCTTTTGCTCAATACGTTTAAGGCAGTGAACGTTTGCTAAAGTATGAAGTTATCTCGCACCCTATGATCAAACACTCAACCGCACTTAGATGAGTCTGACCGTCAGTAACTACTTCAGATTAACTAATTCACTGAAAGAAGTTTTATGTCCAGCAATCTCAACCTTCATCTGTCCTTATCAACTGACCTGTTCTAAACATGCATCCGTCCCATGACAAGATCAGAGCATAAATATGGTCTCAGCCAGAAAATGGGCATTAGCTGGGAACGATGGAAGATGCAAAGCAGAGTATAGGTATCTGTGTGGAACATCTGCCCTGTGAGGAAAGGCTGAGAGAGCTGGGCCTGTTCAGCCTGGAGAAGAGAAGGCTGAGAGGAGACCTGAGCAGTGTCTATAAGGACCTCAAGGGAGGCAGTGAGGAGGATGGGGCCGGCCTCTTCTCAGTGGTGGCCGCTGATAGGACTAGAGGAAACGGCCACAAACTGAAGCACCAAAAGTTCCACAGGAACTTAAGGAAAATTTTCTTGCCAGTGAGGGTGCCAGAGCCCTGGCACAGGCTGCCCAGGGAGGTTGTGGAGTCTCCTTCTCTGGAGATCTTCCAAACCTGCTTGGACGCAGTCCTGAGCCACCTGCTCTAGGTGTCCCTGCGTGTGCAGGGGGGTTGGACTAGATGATCTCTAGAGGTCCCTTCCAACCTTAAGCATTCTATGATTCTATGTCCAGAGCAGCCCATCCACAAGAAGTCTTACCCACATGAGCACCCAAGAGAACCTTTCTACCCTTTCCAGTTCAATCTCATGCAGTGTACTATAGCTCAGGTGAATGATCATCACAAAATTTGCCCTGAATATGCTGGGAGGCAGTGCCTATCTAAACATAGATTTTTAATCATCAGCAAACACACATTAATGAAAATTTACACAGCTTCAGTGAAAACCAATTAAAGCCAAATGGAATTATCTTCCATTTACTACATGACAACATACATCAGCCATTGCCACCATTATCTCATGAACATAAATCACCAGCTTAGCTCTCATAGCAGGGCTGACTGCTCAGCTACAAGTATGGGTCTTGACAACCCATGTCCTTTCAATCCACCCCACAGACCCCATCAGCCTTCACTCTCTTTTTCATGGATATCCCAAATGCACCTTTTCCCTACCTCTTCTCCCTTTCACCACTATTCATCCCCTATATGGTGTTTACTAATTCCCATTTTTGCAGTTCATTGGGACTGAGAGATGGCATACACCACTCAGCCTATAGAAGTAAAAGGAGATGGGACAGAGAGTCACAGAATCATAGAATCAAAGAATCATGGTTAGAAAAGACCTTTAAGATCATCAAGTTCAACCGTAAACCCATCACCACCATGCCTACTAAACCCTAATGCCTCATCTACATGTTACTTTCAACACTGCTGGGGACTTCATCACTGTCCTGGGCAGCCTGTTCCACTGTTTGGTCACTCTTTCCATGTAGAATTTTTTCCAAATGTTTAATAATTTCCTAATATCTATTTACGCTGGAGTTTTGCAAGGAGCCTCTTCTTTCTGCATGCAGATCTCCTTTGCTAGATTGCCTGCTTTTGATGGACATGACAAGGTGATTGCCCACCACAGCAGGGCAAGTCTCCCAGCCAGCCATCACGCACCTTTGGTTTGGGCAGCAGGCTGTCAAGAAGTCGAGGTGGCTGTCTGTTCTGGTTAGCCGTCATCCCAGATGTTTTCAGCCATGGAACAAACACCACACACTTACCTCTCAACCCCTGTGGGCCACACACACTACCTGGTGGCCAAGCAGTCCAAAGGCATTTTGCCCCAAGCAATCTCCTTCAGAGGTATGAAATATATACGTAATTATGATCAGACCTTGATATGGAGTTTTGCATCGTTCCTTTATCACTGTAGTGAGCTGACCCAAAACTTTGGGCTTAGATACTTCCTCAGGCGGAGTCTTGTTGGAAGGCAGAGCTGAAATTTGCAGTGTGATTTAGTAAATGCTTGCTTTGGTTGTGTGTATTTAGAGTGCAAAGAGTTAGAATACAAAAGCCAATAAAATTAAATTCACTGTTTAAGAAAAAAATGAAAATGATCCATTTGGTTTTTTAAGTGTCCTTGTTGTTACGAGATTATGTTATATTTTATTAAAAACAAGGAAAGGCATAATTATCTTGAAACATATTTTCTGATTTATGATAAGGAGTGGATTATTTTTAAAATGGAATGATGGCTTCAATTATGTTGTATATCTGATTCACCTTTAAAACTCTTTGGTTTTGTTTTCTAGATGCTTAGTAAGAAAGAGAGAGCAATTTTCTCTACTTAAGGACTTGATTTTATGATTAGTGAAGAGTCCTTAGCTCTCACTGAGGTCAAAACTACTGTACAAGGCCAGGTCCCAGCATTACCTTAAGTGGAACTGCAAATGTTTTGCCAAGGCAACATCACATTAGAAACAAGATAAAAAGAAGAACAGGAGATATTCATTGATTTGACTTTCAAAACAGAACGGCACGTTTCTCAGGTTACATTTCGCTTTGGTCAGTTTTCCAGTTGACTTCTGCCATTTTGTCATTTGGGACTTAAGTATTCATCCATAAAACCAAAATTGGCAGGGCATTTCTTTTAAGAAACGTAGCAAAATAACACACTGATATACTACCACAGAAGTCAAGTAGATCACTGGCCCTGAACTGCATATTTATCAGGAACACATCACAAATGTTTCAATAGCCGAGTGCTGGTAATCCCAACTAACCAGCTTTTCCCTTTCTTACATTATTCAACAATTACTTTACTTTCAAAAGATGCATTTCTCATTTTCCATTTCTGATGGAACATGACCCACTTTTGAACAGCATGAGAATGAGGTAGCAGTGCTGGACCACCAAACTGAGCTCCCACAGAGAACATGAAAAGTACTGAGAAGTGATTCTTTATATGGTAGCAGAGCACACCAAAACCATCGGCATTAGATCTAGCTACTGCTTCTTCTGTATCTCGCTGTTGCTGCCATGCTTTGCTCATTAGCATGACAATTCTCACATATTGCTAGGCGATCATTCACAGCACGATCGTGTTTTTTGCTCCAAAGATAAGTTTCCATTGAGGACCCTGTTAGGCCAATGACCTCATTTCCAGATTAAATATGGAGGATTGTTCCTAAGCAGCCAGCCCAACCTCATTAACAAAACACTATTTTCATTAGTATTTTCTAGATTCTAATCTTCACACTGGCAGCTAAGTGACATGCACCTATGGACTGTGGGATCGTTACAGTCACTGTGTCGTATCTCTTGTGTAGACACATGGATAAACAGAACACACATTGCTCTAAATGTCTGCCGCTAGATAAGCACCTCACTTTGATCAGAGGTGATGCTGTTAACAGGCACAGTTTCAGAAAGATGCCAAATTCAGCAAAGTGCCATGCTGTATACCCACTGCTAATGTGGAAAACTATTCCTGGACCAGTCTCTTTGTAGTCCTTTGGCTCATCAGAGCTTTATAACCTAGATATTCCATTTCATAACTTGTCATCTGGATTAAAAAAAAAAAAAAATAGGCATCCACCTCAATGAAAAAAAAATCAGGATATAAATAATATGGGATAAATAACATATAATGTTTGCAAATCAATTAATCTGCCATGCCCAAAACTTTCTAATGATATTGTGCTGTGTATTTATTGATCCAATAGTTTTAACAGATAGATAGATAAAAATAAATTAACATTGATTAAATAAATTAACTATGTCTGTGACCACAAATTATTTTGGAATAATAATTTAACTGGGCCAAGCCTCTGCTAAGGAACTTTCTAATAATTTAATAGCAGATATGATCAAGTCCTGCCTTGAATGATGCCTGACGCCACTTGATCTGCTAGCATAAATGCAATCATTGTGGTTGTGTGGTTTTATCAAGTATCCACATGTATTTCAATACCCCAGAAAAGTTGTTCATACCACCATATAGCGTTGCCTTATTGCAACCTAAGGGGCCTCGGTGCTATGGTTGAAAGTCTTCCCACTGCCCCAGCAGAGGAACTCACCAGTCCCCCAAACTTCCCCCTTGATTCCCGCCTGGAGGCAGTGGCTGCTCCAGCTTCACCAACCACAAAAGCACATGGTAGGGACATGATTCCAGATGAGTTTTGATGGGAAAGTGGGAAAGTACCTTTGCTCACAGGTGCGTTACCCATTCCTTCCCACCCTGTCATACCCAGTTAGTATTTGCCAGGTGCTCACTACAGCACCCTAAAGACACGAGAGCACTCCCATGTGCTATCCTAACAAGACAGCGACACACAACGCACCGAAGTGCGTTTGGCAGAGGATGCTTGCAACAGGCCAAGGCTCAGATAGAGGGTGAGGAAGGCAGTCTGCAGCCTTTCAGCCACATCTGCACACTTATAGGCCATCTTGTCACCGCTTGCTCACTGCCAGAAGACCATTTTCAGATCCACAGTTTCTCTCCCTACCTACAAGAAGTGGTGGCACAATCCCCTTCTTGGAGGGTTAACACAGACGTACTTCTAGCGAGGAAAAACCACGCGCGCCTCAGCCTTTCTGAAGCAAAGCAGCCCAAGTTGCAGAACCGCCTGCAACGGCTCTGACAGACACAGGCAGCTGGCTTGCCTCACAACAGCCTATGATGAAAACTATAATTTTTAAAATTTGGAGGTTAGCCACAGGTTGTGCAGGACGGTAACAGGGATGTTGAAGAGAACGAACACACTTTGTCTTGCCCAATGGGAGGCCCATACTTTGCACATGGCTCTCTCCCCAGATGTGACAAAAAAGACATCAGCTGTGTGGAAAAACCCTCCTCAAGTTTCTGCTCAATGAGAGAGACCAGTGACCGGCCAGGGATTCAAAGTATTGTCATCCTTTTCCCAGGATGGCCAGACAGGAAAGGTGTGTGTAGCTCCTGACCATGAAAAACACCTCCATGTTCAGAAGTGAAATATTGCCAAAATAGCAATATTCCTCCAGCTCTGTGCAGTTTTTATGTATTTATTTTTAACTGTAGGAACACAGCTCTTGCCTGAGGGGAAAAGGCAGACAGCAGCTCATGTCCACTTCTCCCCAGTATTCCTACCTTCTCCAATATGCAATGAGAGAGAGAAAACAACATTGAGATATCCTGCAGCTATGTACAA
This sequence comes from Nothocercus julius, assembly GCA_013398735.1. NCBI lineage: Eukaryota > Metazoa > Chordata > Aves > Tinamiformes > Tinamidae > Nothocercus > Nothocercus julius. The sequence continues at coordinate 2,160,453 of VZSV01000006.1, forward strand.
AGTCTTACAAGATAAGTCCCTCTTTCAAATAAGCCCTTATCAGTCATCAATAGAGTGAAGTAGACATACAGAACTAATGCAGGCCCAGTTTTTCTTTATCAATATATATGAGCTATACATACTCCAGGTACTATTTTAAATAACATAGCAACCAGTGTAATGTAACATGTGGAGACAGCAGCTGTCCTAGGATGATGGAACTGTATCAGCCTTGTGCAATCACCTTTTGAGTGCTGATCAAACCAAACTACAAGACAGGGAGGAGACAGCACACATCGGGGCACTCAGGGGCTGCACCTGTCTAAAGCATCATTTTCGTCCCTTCAATTTCTCACTCCTCCATTTGTCATTTTAGTCATTTGTCTAATCATTACTCACACCTTACACCAAGACCAGGACTACCCCTACCTTAGGATTTCTTCATAGTCCCCTACGTACAGGAATCCTGATCAATGTTGTCATGCTCCCTTCTCCATCAACACATTTTCCCCCCATAGCTCTGGGCAAACCAGTTCCCTTCCCCAGTTTCCTAGTCAAAAAAGGAAAAAAATGGGTTGGTGCTAATTTTTATCTACAAAATCTGAATGAGACAAGGAGCAGGGACAACATATAACACAGACTAATTAGTGACTGAAATATCTCTTCTTATTATAGTTATGAGCACTTGTTTGTATGTTTCCAACGTGTAACAGCTTGGTATTGTCTTTTTAATGACCTTAAAGCAGACCTGTAAAATATCAGGAGTTTTCTATGAGCATCTCTTTTTTTAAACCACCCTTCCTGCCTTATTTTTCCTCCCAGTTAAAAAAGTTAGAGGAACTTGCACTCCTCCGGCTGCTGATACTGTTTCTCACTGGTTATCATGTCTAGTGCGTTCACAGTACTCAAAGCTAGTCACAGGAAGTGGCAATTATTGGCTGGTAAAGTTCTGGAAAATGACAGTTAAAAGAACTGTCAAGCACAGTCTTAATCAAAGCTGTCAAAATATGCTTTTCTACTCTACTGTATCTATACATAGTACATCTTATACAGTCCAGTTTAAAGCTTTACAAGCTTGTGGAAAGCTGCAGTTAGAAAGTTCATCATTCACACTCTTTGACCTGCAAAATCATCAAGTAGAGCCTTGGCTGTGAACTTTTCTTGCTCTTTGTGACCTCAATGACTGAAGTGGGTTTATAATAAAAACCCATATATTTCCTTCTGTCATCTGTCATGCTATAATCTTGCTATCCAAACTTACTCTCTTTATTCAGAGAAAACAAAAACAACAACAACAAAAAAAGATTATCATTCTATTGGAATTCTAAGAAGGGAAGAGAAGGGTTTAAAAAAGAATAAAAAAAGAATCATTTTAAAGAAAATAGAGATCTGAATTTCTTAAATATTACAACATGACATAAGTTGAAGCAAAAATAAAAAGTACAAATATCAAGAGGAAGAGATTCAAATTAGAAATAGAAAGACAATGATATTTCTAAAAAGATGTGTATTTTCCTTTGGCCAAAGCATAACTAATGTTTAATAATTAAAAGCTACAGTGACAGTTAGGCTGCTCTTTCACAAGAGTACAGCAGTATGCACCAACATAAAAACTGAGACTGTCCACAAAGTTTAACCACTTGATTTCCTAAGTAACTGCCTTTTGTTTTAAAGACTTCAATTTGTTGGACAAGAAGGAAGTGGTAAGCCACAGGATGATTGAAATCTATGATCTGTCACCACATATGGAGCTGATGCCTACCACTGTAAAAACAAAAAGTAGTAAGACAGAAAATAAGATAAACCAGAGAGATAAAGTACAAGATCATTGCTGTTACTTGCCTATGAGTTGTGAGAAAATGGTGACTTCATTGCATGCGAAACTCTGTAAAATAATAAGACTTTGGCATGTAGCTTTCTCATGTCCATAGGACAGGGCAGACTCTGCACATGAAATTAGCTCTTCGTTTTCTTGAGAAATAACATGATTACATCTCAACTGACCACATAGAGCAGTTATTTCTGGTGATCATGGATTGCAAGCAGTGGAGAGTAAAACATGCCCTAAAATGATATCCATACTAGGCTCAGTAAGAAGGCTGGTGCCTTTTCTTCCTACAGCAGTGCTTACTACAACTTGTCATCACACAGCATATGAGGGAACATTCAGTTCTGCGTGCCTATAATATATCATTCAGACATACCTTAAATATCTGCTATACAGGCCTCACAATTTTCTGCAAAAATATGAATGGAATATGAACATAATTGGGGAGGGGGGGGGAGGAAGAGGAGAGGAGGCTAAAAAGGCTATTTTCTCCTTTGACAGCAAAATGGGGTATATAGGAAGAAGCCTTGATAAACTAAAAATACTTTGGTCATTAAGCCAGTTCTTTTGTCCAGTAGCTTTAAAAACAACTGCAATTGGGGATTTGCTGATGACCCTAACCATGAAACCATGAATAAACTGTCCAAGTTAATACATGCTTTATTATTCCCAATCAGTGACAGAAACTTCTAACAGACATTTCCAGGACATTCACGGGCACTGTTAATACTTCTGCAGCAGAAGTGACAGAAATTTGGCAAATGCTGTATATGACACAGAAGAGTTATACAGTTTTTCCTATGCTGAATAGTTGTCCTGAAACTCTGTAAACCTTCTTCTGTTAAATAAATATGGCTGAAGACAGCAGTTTTTCATTTCTGGTGGCTCCAGGACTGTTGCAACTACCTCTGAACTGAATATCCAATCTCCCTACAAGATAGCCAGCATATTTTTGCTCAGTAAAAAAAGGATTCTCTTTACTTTGAGCTCATAGTTTTTCTCTTCTCTCTCTTTGAAGCAAAATTAAGTTGAATAGCCCAGGCAAATCAAATCAAAAAGCTTGAAAAACACCACATTAATTATCAGAAGAGGTATCAGTTTTAGTTTTTTCTAACTGGTACATCCCATAAGCAAGCCCTGAAAATTTATCTCATATTAAAAATACATCTCTAACATATCCAAGATCCATATTTTTTTCTTCGGACAGCTCTCTTCTGCAGATATCTGTTGACCTTCCATCTCAGTTTCAGCAGCCTTGCTGCAGTGGATAAAAACAGATGGCTGAAGAAGCTACTGTTTTCAGCCACCTGCCTTCCCCGAGTAAGTAAATCAGATCCTGAACTACAGGGGGATTAAATTAGCATATTATGATGAACAGAAATCACCAGACTGAAAACTGTAGCAGCAAAGAATTTGCCTGTTTCTAGTGACAGCTTAAATATTGAACTCAGCTGCTGAATATGCAAAACTGTAACAGATTTCATGAGCTTCTAATTATAACAGGTTTCTCTCAGTCAGATACGTGCCCTTTTTACTCAGTGAGGGTTTTCATGCCTACTCCCTGAATGCTTCATATTCTGCAATACTAGTAATTCAAAAAAAAAAAAAAAGGCTAATAAAACAAAGTAATGTTAATTAGAATAATCATTAACTTGATGTATAGATGCACTGCCCAACAAAAGACATGCAGTGTGGAAGTCACACACAGGACACCTAACCAACCACAGCATCTCCTTTTTAACTCTCTTCAACTTCGTTCTGTACCCCTCCAGCAAACACTGCATGAGACAATGCCCAGACACACCAGGAGTTGCCTCCAAAATAAAGCTGTGCCAATTTGGACTCCCTGTCCTGTACACAGTCCTTTAATATCATCCCTCATACCATATCTCAAAATATACAATATACAATCATAACTTTTTGTTTTGAGCACTAACAAAACCCATCTGGTGGGTTGCAAGATAGACCCTCTATTATTTCAGGCACTCTGAACTGTTGGGAAACATGAATATGTCTGCAGGTCAGAGGGTACCTAGAGGAGATTGAAACCAGTTTCTACTTAGGGTATTAATTCTTGTCATGACATTTGGACATGGACTAGGGTTTAATCCATGGCTGTTTTTCTTTAGCAATATTTAGCATGGCTTAATGTTCACTCGGTCTTCCTGGGTGTCAGAGTCCCAGGTTAAGGTTGCCTTTTGTAAAATCTGTAGTCCTTCGGATTACGTCTTGTTAACATGGAGATGCTCACGTATGCCTAATGCTAAGATATCATTTTATAGCACAAAACATCTTCTGCACTGGCAGAGGGCATAGGCACTCGGACTATGTTTATCCTCTCTGGATCTGAGGCCATCTGGCACTACTGAAGTCTATTATCTTCCAAAAAAGGGTTCCCGCATCCAAACTACATATTGGGCACGGTGCCTGGCCCGTGCTAACTCTCATACCATGCCCAAGAATTGTTTGGAAGAAGCCTGAGCCAACTTCCCAGGCAAAAGCCATTCCAGGGACCGCTCTGACCGCTTCACCGTGTGGACAGTGAAGTCAGTGCTGGGTCCTGTCTTGTGGCACTGTTTAATTCCTCATATAAGCAGTGTTTGATTGTGGAAAAAAAAAAAACACATTTCCTTCACAAAGCATACTTCTCTTTTAGAGTGGTACAAAGCACTTCATATTTACTGCATGCTAAGGATGAAAAAAGAAGAAAAAGCTTCTGGATGTTAAACTGCATACAACTTACTATATCCCAGAAACACTGTAAATAAAGCTCTTGGAAATATGCCAGTGAAACGAGGAAGGAAAGATCCATAATATCATTTATAAGCTCTATGTATTTGCTTCAGCAAAACGTGTAGTATTTTTGAGGACATAAAATCTCTCACTGCATATTCAGTACACAGAGATCTTTGCAGTGGACAGAGCTCTAGAGAAGTCCAGGCGAGCCTTGGTACCAGGGGATGTGCAGAGGAACACACCAGCGCTAGCCAAGCCGGAGCAATCAGTCAGCTAAGCAAGCAGAACCCAGAAAGAACCAGGACTCTGAGGCATCATACCCACGCGGGTGAGCAAGGTTTTCACCCGGCTGGCTTCCTCTCGCTTGCGAAGAGATCAAGTGCAAATGGAAAAAAAAAAGATCCACACACAAGAATAAATAGAGAGGCTTTTTTAAAGGCTCCTGATGCAAGCTAGTGTAAATAGTGTAAATAAAGGCAAGTGCGACTAGTGTAAATAAAGGCAAGCAAAAAAACTCAGCAGCTTCTCCCATTTATCTGAGTTTAAATGCTAGAAAATTAGAACAAAAAATCTGTAAACACAAGGTGTCTTTCAGAGGCCACCAGCCACAAAACTACCACAAAACAAGATGTGTTACATCCCCATTACTTTTATTTCTTTTATGCTCCTCCTCACCCCTTAACTGATGTTCAGAAACTGCTTAGTGTATCATCGCTTCTGTGACAACCACAAGAATTATCTGAAGTAATTTTCAGTGTGCTGACTTTGACAGCTTCAGTTATTGGATCACACACCCACACAAAGCCACAGGACAGCGGAATCTAGTATATAGCGTATAGTGGTGTATAGCCAATATATCAGAGTTCAGAGGAGGGAGGACCCCCTGGACCACTGCCTTTGCTTAAATCACCCTTCTCCTCTCTCTGCTATTTACAGGAACACCTATCCTGCTCTCAACGTTCAGATAAACCAAGCTCCTCTGCAATATGTTTATACTGTCAGTGATAAAGCTCTGTGCATTATTAGAGGTAAATCTTCTCTAACTAGTACATATCTTTTGAGTTATCTCAGAAAGATATCAGATTAGCTTGCAATGAAATTCCTTTTGCAAATATGTTGCATTATACTTTGTTTTTGTTTCATTGCCATACCTTTGATTTTCCTTTCATTATTTATTTTAATTTCCTGCAAACCACAAGTCAGACCAATTGAAATGAAGTGCCTATTTCCCTTTCATAGATATAGATGTTTTGCAGCAAAACTTAATACATGGATAATCTCACATCGGTATCTTGGATTTCCTTACTTACTGCCAGACTTTTACAAGCTTACTGTTATTAATGAACATTATGAAAGCATACAACACAAATTTTATCCTTTATCTGTTTCTTATTGTGGGGTATGTTTTTATTATAACATGCATACTAAGAAAAACAGGGAGGAAGCTAGACCAATACTGGGGAAATTCACTGAAAAATCAATTTTTTAGCTTTGAGCTAAAGTAAACTATAAAATAAAGAGACTTCAGTTCACGTTATGCCATTGATTTTTCTGTAACAGAAAACAGACAAAATCCAGAACTGTTTGTTTGATAATGCTGTATGCACAGTTGAATTTCATGGACTACTATATCCAGACTGGATCCTAGTATGACCCCATCCTAATATGCAGCTATGCAGCAGTAGATACCACGGGATGAAAATCTCAGAGTGCAGTACAGGTATTAGTCAATAGCCTTAATAAGTTGACTTTATAAGATTCAATCCACTTGCAAGTCTCAATGGGTACATGTTTCTATACTCCAACAGCTGAAGTGATCTTAGCAGATCGTAAAAGAAAAGGCATTTTTTCCATAATTGAAAACCCCTAAAGTGGCTTCACGGATTAAATTCAAGAGACTTAGCGAAATGAACATTCAGCAGAAAGAGTGCTTCAGCTGAAACCAATCTGTTTGTGAAAGCTATAAGCAATCGAAAAAAAAAAAAAAAAAAAAAGGATTGGAAATTGGAGACTAAAAGTAACTCTAGCAGCCGCACAGCACCCACCCTAATCTGTCAAGACATTTTGAAAGTAGCTCTGTGAGTACCCTTGATCCGGGTACGCTCACCATTACGTCACGTATCACATGCATAGGTACCACGTGAGACGCATCACGGGTCAGTCGCCCGAGCTTTTGACTGTAGATGCTGCTTTCTAGCAAAACCGCAGAGAGAAATACCGTTACAATTATGCCTGATCTTAGCCTCATTTCATTTCCTATAGTTCTAGGTTTTGCTGTGTTTCCACAGCTGTGTGCTGTTGTGACAGCTTCTGTAGTGAGGCTAAATTTCGGTATTCCCTATAAATTTGCATAAATCACAAGCTGTAGCTGCCCAGTATTCAAATTAACATTTTCCCCACTTTCATCAAACATAGGCCGTTTCTTACTTCTTCCACCTACATATCAGCAAGCATTTTCTTCTCTCAACTCTCAGATTATTCTAATTTTCCCTAAATTTTCTTTAATATATGTCTGTGCGCCTTTTCATTCCTGCTAGCAAATATTTTTTCTTAATGCTAGAGTTACATATTACTGAAGAACGGAAAACACAAAACACCAGGATGCACATGCACGTAGACATTTGCACTGATTTCCAGTGTGATTATGCTGTTTTTATCATTTTCTTTACGCTTTCCTGCTTACGGTTTGTTCCGTTTAGTTCCTCGTCCCTTACCCCTTCAATGAGTGCTCACAGTTATGCCCAGAAGTTATTCAATAGTCTTGTGAAACTTAAACAGCAAACTCTTCAGGCTGTGAACTATTTACTTCTCTCACATTGCCTTTATTTGTTTTTGCAGAGTACTAGACATGCCTAAGTTTGAAATACAAAGTATAAGAGCCAATGTGATTAACTCTTCAAAACCCAAAGTTACATACCAGACTCATTTTCAAGCTCCATATTCTCCATAATGCATAATAGGCATCTGGTTGGCACCTAAAAATGTGGATTCTGGTGTCAAAGATTCCCTACACCAGGGGACAGGCTGGACACAGAAACTGAGTTCATGCCTCTCACTTAATCTAGACTTAATGAGATACCAAATGTCCAAAGAAATATGGCACATTGTAGACATAAATTTTTACTTTAAGCTACTTGAGATATGACAAGAAAGAGCAATATTTTGAACTATCATCATCTTTATTGCTATGGAGATAATGGTGTCCAAGCTCATATTCCTCACACGTCTGAATTTTCCCTGATTCCTGGTGTCACTGCATGGCCTTGTGAGCATCTGCAGAAAAATCTGCTGAAGGAAATCTTTTTCAAGGTTGATTTTGTCATCAGCAGGATCACTTAGACGTTCTGCTGTATGTTTACAATAACTCCTAATTCCCTTTTCCAGACCTGCCCCCTCCCCCCCCCAAAAAAAAACAGAAGAAACATTATTGCAAGAGAAAATACAGATTAATTAACAAAATAGATGGAGAACAGAGAGTACTGTGGAAAGGGGAGATTCTTTCCACTTTGGAGGTGTATTTCATAACAATGTGAGTCCCCATCTTGAAGTACTTGTACACATTTAGGCCTCTGTGTTCTGACAGTACCTTAAGTGCCTGTAGTTTAGAAGATGTAGACGTCACACTCAAAGCTAACCTGAGACTCTTTCTCCTTAAGGAACAACTTTCAGGACCAGCCATTGAAGATTCTGGCATATTATGACTGTCAAGCCAAAATCCATCTAAGTGAAAGCTGTAATCCTCTCAGTCTTATCCCTTGCCTGACATACCTGGACTGTTCCATCAGAGTGATTTTATTGTAGTTTGACCTGCTTTGCACAAAAGTTCATTTCATTCATAATTGACAGAACTATACAGTACATTTGGATTTAATTTCTGTCCCTTCCTCACTTGCACATCATCCTTTTTTTCTCGTTTTTATTGTTATGTTTTTTCACATATAAATAGAAGGGCTTTTGCATCTAACCTTTGGTTTGCAAAGTCTTCTCCACCCTATGGCTCTGAAGAGGCCATTTCGGTCTTTCTGGTTTTGCCTTTCTCCCAAGAATGCAATTTCCTGGGGGAAAGGAAAAAGAAAAAAAAAAAAAAAAAAGAAAAATCTTTCCCTTCATATCAAAATCCATTCATCCACTTCTAATTATAGTTTCCCTTAGTGAACACTATCTTGTAATTAAAACTCTGGCAGCTGAGAATATTATAGAGCTTTCTAGTTCAAGTGAACATTACTGTTTAACTGGATAATCTTGCATTTGACTGTCTAGCAAACTGACTGACTGAAAACATGTAGGACCATCCAGATTAATGCTTGCAGGGAGCACTTTTCCCGGCATAATTCAGACACCATTTGCACAGGTAGTATTTGTAACTGGACCAAAAGCAATCAACAGGTAACAGAGGCCAGGATACCAGGACCTATGCTGACATCTACCAGCAGATGATAAAACTTTCACAGACCTTCCTTCTTACAGGGATTCTGTACATTTTCTGGACTTCATTCATTCACATAGATCAGTATCTATGGCAAGCAACAGCATCAGTGCAGAACCAAGATACCAGAATTACTTTCTTTCCACAGGCCAAACATCCATCTTCTACAGAACTCCCAGTCTTCCCAATCTGAGAATAAGATTTCAGCTCAGTAGAAGCCAACAGTCAAAAAAGCAAATTCCAGTGTCTGTAGGCATATATGTACATATATTTTTGCTGGTAGTACATTTTGATTAGATACAAAAATGTCCCATGACATTGCTATCTCCTAGGTTTTTTTCCAGTTCCCAACAGCTGTGGTAGAACTAAAACAGGTTTCTACCTTTTGTTCACTAGAAAAATGCAGAGGAGCAAATTCTAGTCAGTTTTCTACCTAGTATGCTAGAAATTTTAGCCCAACAAGTGAAATCATACATCAGACACCTGCCAAGCAGAATGAAATGGGGAACCTTAAGGATATGACTAAACCTCAAAGCACAGACTCCAACAGGGCATTAATAGTATTATCCTAGTCCCTAGAAAATCATCAAGGATGTGTCAAAGAAAATTCACAGCATGGCACATGCTAGTTTCTTCCTTTTGCTACCTTACAACACAGACCTCTGTCTGTGTACATCATTTTCCACCTCTGAATTTTCTCTTACAATCAACACAAGTTAGTATCTCTCACTTCTGGTCTGTACTTCAAACTTTGGAGCAGGCAGCAGGAGAGATCATTCATGTATCCTCACATGGCATTGCCGGGTGATAGGAATGCAGGCCTGTGGTTTCCTCTCAAAGCAGTAGGGAAATTGTAAGACACTGGCTGCTTTTTGTTCTGATTTATGCAGATGAGTGATTATGCACTTTGCTTTCTATTGAGGGGAAGTGTATTTTTAGTTAGAGAGAAAAAAACAGACTGATTTAGATGGAAAACAGGGTTGTGTCTTTAAGTTTCTTGCAAACCAGATGTCCTACAATTCAACTTCTTCCAGCTCTGCACCCCTAGCTTGTTTTGACATTTTAGTGAAAGAAATAGAAGACAGACATGAACAGAAGATGTGAATTCAAACAATACTGATTCTAGTTTGCCTGTTACTTAGCAATTCTTTCTTTGTGGTGATCGACAGTTAGCTAGTAAATTTAAATAGCCTCCCTATCCCTGTGCAGATGATGTGTTTTCCTGTTCCCCTTGGTGTTACCTACCCAAAGGGGATGGTGGATGACGAAATCACTAGATCATGAACTCCCCTTTCAACCTTCAGATCTAGCTATTTCACTCAAAATAGTACAGGAACAGCCTGATCAAAGGCTTATGACTAGGTAAAAAAAGGAGAGTGGTTTTTTTTTTTTTTTTTTTTTTTTTCCTAATAGGTTAATCAGGACTGTGACTGAGAGACATATGGTATTTTGTGCATATCTAGAGATCTACAGAAGAAAAACCTTAGGAGAAGACTCAAGAAAGCAAACAGGCTCTTTGCCTTAGTAGCATCCCCACCCCTGCTTCCATTAGCTTGCACCATGGTGTACCAGCGAGGGTCCTGCTCTCTCAGTTATTCCTCCTGCCTGCGTGATGGGGCTGCCCTGGGAGCCTACAGTGCCTTTCACAAACTAATTTCACATGTCTGAGAATAAATGGTTATCCTCCCACATTCCAACAGTAATAATGCTTTGCCTGGGGGTTTTGAAAGCCAACATATCTTTTGCACATTCCCTCTTCCTGAAAGCAAGTTCAGTACCGCTATCCCAAGAGATTTTCATGCGTAAATCGCATGTCAGAGGAGAACATTACACACCCGGCCAATGCGCATAGGAGGCTGGGTGAATCCACTAACTGATATGCTGCTACTTGACATGAACTTGCAGCTGCCTGCCAGTATAAGACTATTTTCAATGAAGGTATTTGAGGTCAGCTTGCACAGAAAAGAGATGTATCACACATGCACGAGTGATTGCTCCTTGAACCACAGCTAATTCTACAGAAAGCTGAGCCTAATACTGGCCAAACTAAAATAAAATGTTCCAGAGACTAAAATTACTGCTCAGGAGAGATACAGAATCTGTCCAAGTGATTAATTAACAGCGTAAGTAATGATAGACAAATTACTAGTGATGGAGAATGGCTTAGGCGTCCAGTTAACGACATGCATTTCAGCGTTCTCCATTATTTCAAAATCAAAACCATTTTTGATTTTGCATGAACTTAGAGCACCCAGCTGCTGCATATGGACGAACATTTTTTAACCTGCTCAATTCTCCCCAGCTCAACTAGATGATTCTTATCTTACTTAATGGCAAGGCCTGCTCTGAGTTCAGATATGTGGATATTCTTAAGCATTCTATGATTCTATGATTCTTATCAATCCTATTGCCATAATCGGCTATAAAGTTGAGGCCGTATGTATAAAAGTGTATAAACCATATTAAACTGAGTACGAATTTCTGTTTAGACTAGCTCTAAATTCAGTAGCTATGTGGTAATAATATATAATTCAAAATGGTAAAACATCTTGCAAGTCTCAGTTTTCAAACTGTATTTTATTCATGAGTTCATACTTCATATCTTATTGTGTCGATGGTATCATTACAGTTCACCGTCCTGTCTTTGAGAGGCTGACTTCCAGTGACTGTCATTCAGATAATGCTGCTGGTCCTGCAGTATTAATTTTACTTCTTGTCATTTAAATTTTTCCAGTGTCAGCTACTCTTTTAAATGTCACTCATCTGACAACTCGATCACCTATGAGAGAGGAATGCAGGGGTGCCAGTCACATCATCCAGTCTTTACTGCTGTATATTTTGCAGGACACTAAATTAATTTGCTAAGTTAGTACATGGGAAGCTTATCCAATGTTTGCAACATTCTACTTCTTTTTTTTCTTGGAAAAATTACTCCTATTTTGTCCTTAATTTCTATAGCAGACTTTCTTTAACATTTTTCAATATATAGATCTGTTAAATGTTATACAATAGCTACAAATACCTATATAGTAAAGCTATGCATAGTGAAATCTCTAGTGAAGCATACTGGAAACCTACTTGTACTTTTGTTCATTACATTTTGTAAATTCCTTAGAAGTAGTCAGCAGACCAGGGCCTGAAAAGCACAGCACCATGACTAAAGTGTAATACTTCACATGGTTTTGGAAGCCTTTTCCCAGGTACACAGTCCACAAGGAGCACTCAAAGGCTGCCTTCAAATGGGCTCACCTATAGCATAAAATAGCATCCTGACCATCCTTAATCTAGAAAAAGAATCCACCTCATTTCTCTAATATTGATCACTAAAAGAGATGGCCATTTTTGTCTATGAGCAGAGGTAAATTCCACCTAGTGTGTGCTTGCTGCTTTCACTCAGCTTTTCCACTGAGCTTCGTTCTTCTCTTTTCCTTATCTTTGGCCTTTAACTCAGAACACCAGCTCTTCCTCCTGATCTCTGAAGAAATCTCATGCACAAAGCTGAGACTCAGCCTATAGACAAATGAGAGGGAATTTCAGATCAGAGCAACAAGCACGATTAAGGGCCTAGAGAGACTCACTATATAAATAAGTAAACCTGTCTGTTAAGCATGGATTAAATGATGAAAAAAGGCGATTGCCTTCTTCCTTGAAAATGTTTGAAGAGTATAAACATGAAGAAAGAGAAAAAAAATTGTAGATTACTTTCAGGAGGAGTATACCTTTGGTTATAAGGAACTGCAGCTGCTGAGGAAGGACTCCTATTTCTGGCCCAGCAAAACTTCTTTTAGCGAGAGACAAATACTAGAGAGAGACTCATCACTTTTCTGGATATGTGCATGAAATTCCATGTGGAGCCAACTGGGATAAAAATCACTACCTGGAGAAGCACAATAGCTAGGCTGAGTTATTCTGGGTGTGTTCACTAATGCAAACCATCCACTGATACTCAGTTTAACCCCAACCAACTTGACTTTGCTAGAGGAAATAAGTTTGTCTTCTTGTATAAACATAAATTATCTTCTATTTCAGCACTGGCATGCTGAAATCATCATGCATGATGCAAATTCATCGGCATGGCATAGGATGACATTCTGTGAATACACATTTATTTCTCCCCAGTTCATATTCCCTCTGTTTCCTCCACAATATTGATACTGATATTGATTCTATTCTCTCCCTATGAACAAGTACTATATGACTATATAACTACCTACCTAACATGAGAACTAGTTTTCCTCACATATGTTGTAACTACTGGGTCTTCAGAAGGGCAATATACAATAATGAAGAGGCTGGTTTTGAGTCAGAAAGTTGCTTCATGCATGGCAGGATGGAATGAAAGAGAGCAGAGATTTTTGTGGAGCCTGTTGGTCTAGCATTCACTCAGGAAAACTTGGATCAAAGGAAAACAGCAGCATTATTTGTACAGGTGAGTGGATTCCAGCTACTCCTTCCTCCTGGCTTTGAGCTTCAGAGGGTAAATCAGGAAGGCTATTGGGAAGTGATCAATGTCATAAAGCAAGACATAGCTTAAAGATAAAATGTGAACTATTGTGCAAAACTCCATCCATGCTGACACTTGAACTTTGCAAAATTAATGGATTACCCTTTAACCGGGGTTCAAATTACTGCAAATTGTTTAAGGCTTTATTATGCTTAGCTGCAAAACATTTCAGAGGTTTCAGCTTGTTTTGCGATAGGAAACTTTCTAGGCCTCTTGAAAGTAGAATTGTTTCTCAGAGGAAAACAGCAGAAGCTCTAGTGCCCAAAGCAATTAAGACAAGACTGGACAGCATTTGCTGTCAAATGCAGTATAGACTTGGCAGTGTGGAGCTGACATGAGAGGTCTCCCCATAACTAATTTGTGCATTTCATTGGAAAGATTTTCTTCAGTCTCTCTACATTCTTTTTAAGTTCATGCTCCTTTGTTCTTGTGTGATACAAATTCAGACAGTTTTAATTGTCCCTTCACATATGATTCTGTGTTTTATAATCCTTTTTTTTTTTTCACAGTACTAGTTTTTAAACCCTTTTGAAGCATTGCAGGCTCAGCTGAATCCATTAGATGACATCTCGTAAGCACAGAAGAAAAGAGGAAGAGCAAATCTCTGTATCTGAAGTGCACATTCCACTTCACACAGGCTGGCAAACTACACCAGCTCAATTTCAGCAACATCCAGTTTAATTGAAAGAATAGCACAACTTACTCTTCTTGTAGAAATAAATGCAGAAAAAGTTGTTAGTTCCCACATCACATCCTATCTCTCTCACAGTAGACCACTCAGCAGTCCACTAGACTGGAGGAGTCCCTTAGCTGTAGCTGATTATCTGCTTTCTTCTCTTCCAAATGCTTCTCTTAACTGCATTTTTCTTCAGTAACAGTTTATGCCTGAGTTTTCCTCACCCTGTGCTGATCTACTGTCTCTTTTTGTTGTTTGTTTATATTTTACTGCACTTTTTTTCATTGCAATGTTTGAAAAATAGGGAGAAGAAAGCCCATTCAGCCCATTCAATCTTCACCGCAAAATTTTGTGCTCTAATTCAGAGCATTTTTGGAGTGAGGAGTTCATGCCCAGAGCAAGAAAGTAAAAACTTTACTTGAAGTTAAAAGAGGGGAGCAGGTAGACCTCCTGGGACTGGCAGGTTGCTCAGAGACTTTGCAGAGGGTCTAGAATTGGTGTCTGGGACAAGGCGGTCTGGGAATGGACGTTAATAGGTTTGGACAGGAACTGGCCATACCACAGCCCTCCAAAGGCCTCCTGCATGAGTCTGTACCCTGAATGGGGCAGCAGTCACCATACAGACCGTTACAGTGGGTCAACCGGGGGCACCTGTGGTCTGGATCCAGTTTGCAGGATGACTTATTCAGACCTCTTGCCTTTTCCCCTGAGGTCTCACCATCTTTGAAGGGTCTTGAAGTTGAGCTAGCCCATGGGCTCCTGAGTTATCTGACCTGAATAAATGCACAGGTTTTAGGCAGCAAAGCCCCAAACAGCAAAATCCACTCCTCCCACCACAACCCACCTTCAGCGAAAAATGGAGATGAATTTCAAATGAATCACAAGGAAGTGTTTCAATCATTATGAACAGAGTTTTCAGAGTATGTTTTCCCATGAGAGGAGAGGAAAGAGATGTTTCAACTTTTTAGCCCAATTTAGATTGGAACAAACATTGAAAGATTTTGTCAGGAACAGCTTTGGGTGTGTTTTGTTTGTTTGTTTGTTTATTGCTTACCTCTTTTTGTAGGTGAGAAAGAAGCAGAAGACAGATGTGATGAGGGAAGCTGGAAAAGAACTGAGAAGGCATCCATTATGAACTTTGGAAATTGCCATGAACTCCTACAGATTAAAACGCTACACTTACACATGCAGAAGAGATATTTTGCTTGATTTTTTTTTCTTCCTGTCAGTATCAAAAATGTGACTTTTATGCCTTATTAGAGGCCTGAACTCCTGTTCCGATGAGCAGTCTGGACCGTGATTCAGAAGTTCTTTTTTTGCCACTGACCCCATTACCTAATGTTTTGCAGCCCTGCCCAGTAAAGATTTATTCATCTCATATGTTCCTGGTTGTGACCTTATGTTCAGCCGCAGTTGGACTGCTTTGCACTCCAAGGCTCCCAGCCTCGGTGTTCCAAACCAAGGAATTGCTGTGCCTGGGAAGACCGGCCTACAGAGTCTAGCTGAACAGTAAATCTAGCCATGAAGGCCCAACCTCTTTAAATCAAGCACTCAACCTTGTATATTTTCTTACTGCACTAACACTGCCCCAAGGAAAATCATGAGTAAAATTCCAATACATTTCAAATGATATTTAACTGGAGCATGTTTCACTTAGGGGATTTTGAATACTGCAGTGCTTAACTCTTGTGTTAATTCCCTTTTTCTATGTGCTGTTCATGACGAATGTCCCTGAGTCAACTTTTGTACTGAAAAGCAGAGCCCAAAGTGAGAGCTTACATGACTGACATGGACACGGTGCTCAGCTCTCCAGCCCAGTTGTTTCATGTGCAAATGTTCTACATCTTGCACTTCTAAATATCACATGCAGCTGTGCAGTTCGGATATGTGATTTAAGTTTTCTTTCTGACTATGATTTCTAGAATAAGTCAAGAAAAACTGAGCACTGTCACTCTCAAAACATACTCCTCATAATTTCTTCAATACTTAGTCCCTCACTTCAGCTGAGCCCCACTACATCTCCCTTCTGGTGACAGAAATTCCTGTGTTGAGAACTAACAGCTGTGCTACTTCCTCTGATTATAAAAAATCTCTGCATAACAGAGTAGGGGCTTGATAAATCCCATCGAAGATATAAAAATTCCCTGCTGGAGTATCTTAGAAAAGAAAGCATTTTAGCATCATGAGAGTATTTCAGAGCTATGCACCATGTAATAGTTATTTAACAATGATCAGAAGATCTCTGATCTTAATTAAGGGCCATATAGCTAGATTTTCCCACTCAATGTTTAAAAAATGAAGTTCAAGCTATGGCAGATTAATAGCCCTTTGATACTTATCAGGTCCTTTATGGTTAATTTGTCACCATCCATCAAGCTTTGTTCAGGCATTTACTCAGCAAAATGAAGACGGTTTTACCAGGCAAGGTGAGATATTTAGTCAATAAAAAATAATGAAGGGCACTTCTGAGACATTCAGACTGAACTCAGAACTTGAACCTTTCAACTTGCATTTATTCAGAGCAGCACTTGACGAGATCTTCTGATTTTCATTAATCCGTTCACTCTGTATATTGTTTTTTCAGATATTCACCATTCGTAATGAGAGTGAAGACACCAAGCACATAATGAAAATTACTTGTCAGCATTGCAGCAATCATAACTGGAAGGACATTAATGAGAGCTCTTTTATCTGTGCTGAATTCACTGTATAGTTTTTCAAGGGACCTGTCTCTTGTTCTTGGCTTAAGTTCAAGAAAGTTGTGGTTGAGGTCCTGCTTGTATCTTAAGAGTATTATTCACTAATTTGAGAAGGTTCACATGCAAAATTGGAATCACTGCATGTTTTGTCAAGAAGCAGACAGACGCTCTCCATAATATCCAGCCTTCCCTTTAGCTTTTCCCAGTGAGACAGAAATCAGCCGTGTATGACCTAAAAACCTCAGGCCTAATTTTGAGTAACTACAGAAAAGCATTTTTTAACAGGATTGCATTTCACTGTTCCAGACAAATGTGAATTCCTTTCCCTTTGCGTGAATTTCTCAACAGGGAAATCCAATTCCCGCTGGACTCTTCCCCTCTGAGTGAAGGATGAGACTGAGTCATCCTGCGTTTGTTTGCCTTTGATGATGAATATTACTCTCATCTTCCAAACAATGTCAGCAATGAAAACAGGGCATCTGGGGTTTGGTTCAGTTATACTCACACCCTTCCAAAACATTACATAGAAAATATGGATATGCTTAATTTTAAACAATTGAATAACTTCACTAGCTTTAGGAAGGATATTTCTAACCTTAAAATTTTCTGGATTGAGATCATAGTTACAAGATTTATGCCCAATTAACAACAGTAAATGGACCCCAATGCAGTTGTACCCTTTCTGGCAGCGAACTTGCTAGTTTAGACCCACCGTCCGGGGAGCTCCGGGAGCACTGAACCAACACAACCACTTAGATTGCAGGTGTCACCTGCCTCCAGGTGCGAGATCTTTGATCAGACCACCTTCACGATCTCCTGTTAGCTGATTCCTTGAAAACTGCCTTGGAAAACTGCTAATTCCATTTTCACACGTGCTGGTATTAGTGCAAAAGGCAACCTGTATGTTGGAAAACTTTGAAAAGCATACCCTGCACTGCAACAAGCAACAAATATAGTCTAGAATTGTATGTTCTCCTTCTCCAAAGGTTCAAGTATTGGTTACTCTGAAACAGTGACAAAAGAAGAATTCTTCAACTCCTATTCACCTTATCCAAATAAAGGCTAATAATTTTATAGCAGACTACAAAAATCTTCACACACAAAATATGAATATTAGTGTATTGCAGCTAGAGGAGTCAGAGTCTCTTCTTGCCGTCTTTTGCCCTGCTCAGCAATGGCATAGACGTTCTGTTCAGCCAGGCTCTTCTTGCAACAGACAGGGTGAAATTGTTTCCTTGGTTAGACAGCTCACCCTTGAGGTATGCTCAAAGAACATCCTTCTTTGCAAATCTATACTGCAGCTTCCAATTAGGCAGGCAATATAAGCAGCAAGCAGCAGCAGAAGAAAAAGAATAAGATGTTCTTTCACTCCAGATAGAAAATCCCATGCTGACAAGAAAAGTTAGGATTCAGTAACTCAGAAATATTTGTTTTTCTGCTTTTATTGTTCTTTCATGTGAGGCAATTCACACACATGTGTATGGCTGACTCCTTTCCTGGAGGCTGCTGGAACTGCAACTCTCAAAACAAACTATTCAGAGAGCTGGAAATAATGTTTGGCTGATCCACTGCAGTAACACCTTTATGGAGAATCTCTTTTCTCCCAAAAATATTCACATCTGCAAATGCAGCAAAGGTTCTTCTACAGGTGATAGTGTTTTTCCACTAAATTCTTTCTGGGAAAAATAATTAACTAAATCTTGCTATTACTTCTATATTCTGCTGGATGTTGGTATTCTGAAGTTGTTCTTAATGCAATATTATATTTATATATATATATATAAATAGAGTAGAAAACAAATACATTGCAAGAGATTGTTTCCAAGTTGTCCATCAGCAAGTCTGCGATGGCCTGGCAGTGATGAGGCAACAGCAAGCAATGAGCAACTCTGGTTAGATAATCCAGGAAAGCTCTCTCAGCCAGGATTCTAAATAAAGCTTTTGAGTAAATCTTTGGGAAAATCCAGAGAAATACTCCCTGTTGCACACTCCATGTTTCTTTTGAGAATTCATTACTGACTTGTTTTTTTGCAGGCTTGACTAATGCAGTATGTGCTTATGCTAAGAATAGCCTGCAGTGCTCCCATAATGTGCCTGCTGTGCCCAATCCAGCACAAAAGCTGAGGCAAGTTTGGGGTTAAGTTTGAGCTCTTTATGTCACCTTCGCAGTTTCTGAATTTTTCTTTAACTTTTGGCTTTGTAGCCTCAAAATAAGTTCAATCAAAATAGCTGAAGCTTGCCAGATTTCAGGTCAGAGGTATGTCAAAAGTAGAGTTTTACGTGATTTCTACCCAATAGTAAACCTCTCCCTGCATCTGATATCCAGCCTAAGCTCACTTGAAAAATCTTAGGTTTTACAGTGAATGTTTCTCCCTGTTGTAGGTTGACAGATGGAAGGTTACACTCCTATACTGAGTTTGATTCAAATCCCAGCTAGTTTGAAGGTTGTCTCCAGGACTATCAGGAGAAACAGATCAAGGCAAAGATTTAGCTGATGGACATTCAGGTTCTCCAACAGTTTGCACAGAACACTGCCAGACAGAACCATAAAACAAGGTCATTTCTTCGCTTACCAGTTTCAAGCAGCAGATGCTGAGAGAAAAGTTCCTGGGGAATACCTTACAAAACACATCTCATAGACTCACTATACAATAAACTTATGGTTGTTTGCCCCAGGAGCAAACATTTTGTTGAGACTATTTAAACCAGCCAGTTGTGCACTCACAGAGACAGTGAATCCCAAAACAAGGGTTGCACCTCCAGGTATTTGCTGCTCACCCCTGTGTGAGCATTCTGGCATAGTCTGGAATGACAGCAGCACACACCTTGCCTCATCAGTAGCATTGTAACCTTTTTCCAAAATCTCAATTACACAGGTGAAATCTTTTACTGTGAGATACTACTCTACTTCAAGCCCATAAGATATAACAGCCATCCATGAGGGATACAGGCAAGGATGCTTGGGAGAGTCCTGCTTAAAGCTACAGAGGTTAACCCACAAAAAGATTTAGATGCCTGTAAGTCTCCACACCACAGCTCAGCAGCTATTTGGATGTGTAAAGACCCTTCTTGCCTCTGATTATCCAAAAAAGGTCCCCTGGACAGCTACATTTCTGCTGTGAGCCTTCAAAAAAGCTTCCTTCATCCTCACTGCACAGAGCACCTTGATACCCTTCAAGCATAGTCAACGGTTTTCAGTGTTGGTGTCGTAGTTGGATGCCTGAAGAGATCTTTAAGACACACAGTCCTTGGGCAAAAATTGCCTCACACGTACAGAGGTACCTGGTCAATTTTGACTCTCATTCTCATGACTGAAGGGCAAAAAAAAAAGGAAAAATCCCTTCATATCCAGTGAAAAGGAAATAGATTTGTTCACTTCCTTTCCTTTCCCTTGCCACTATTTCCTCACCTTTTCCTTCTAGCCTATTATTGAAAGGCTGTGAAAATTAAAGTAGATACATATTAAAAATTTGAATACTTGAATTACAAGCTAAATGAAGAACATTTAATTTTGAAACAGGAAGAAAAATTTTTACTTTCTCTTGCAGATCAGATTTTTAAATCTGAAGAAATTCCATTGAAAATGCTGCAAAACAGAAAAAAAAATAGTCTTTTTGTTTTTTTTAATGATTTCAAATGTAACACCTCATATTGCAAGCTCCTCCATATCCTATCTGTGTGTTTCATTACTGGAGAGAAAATTTCCCCTGAATGGGAGACAAAATGTAAGTTTTCTGCTTACTCATCCCTAGAATGAAAGGGAAGGAGGGAGCTGTCAGCAGGTAACCAAAACCACAAAAAGGAAGAAAGACTACCTGATAAACCACAAATCTCTGGCTGAGTTTCCCATTACCCACAATGTCCTAAGGGGTAGGATGATAGACCTGAGAGCAATTTCTGCATAGTCACATGGTCTGTTAAGCTGTGATCAGAGGACAATTTTCCTATCCTTATACACTTAATGAACAATACAGAGAGTTGCACAGTTGAAAATGAGGCCCTGTGGGTCAGTCCTGCAAAACCACAAATATACCACCAACTAGAAAATATTACTAACCTCTGTTCAGACAAGGCTCTCTTGGCAGGTTGCGTTACGCAACTTTTCCAAAAACATGTTAGGTATTGGCGGACACAGAGAAATATCATCCAAGTGCTTTTCTCTCTCACTCTTTTTCCTTTAGTAGTTAGTCAATGCAGTCTCCTGGAGAAAGGAAAAAAATGTTCCATGAAGAAATCACTTTGAAGATTAATTTTTCACTGCCAAAGTACTTCGGACACTCATTTTTTCCAGTCCTTCTCCAACTCTTGTTATCACTACTGCTGACTCATCTCCTGATGTTGAAGGAAAAACAGTTTTATGGGAACAGAGAGAGGTCACAAATGAATTATCTTGGCTGTTACAAATTGCTCTGCAACTCATTCTCCAAACTGCAATGGGACAGATTTTCATGATTTCTGGATCAACACTGGAGCTCCATGGCAGAGGAATGCCCAGTGAGTGGTGAAGTGTCTAGCCTTACCTCTTGGACGGAACGAACACCTCCCATCCAGGCTGCAGTGAACCATCACTCTCCTACATGCTGCCGAATAAATCCTCCAGAGGAATCTCATTCAGCTTTCCCCAGTGGGGAAAGAAAACTCTACCTCCCCCATACACACTTATGAGACGTAGTAGATCAAGGCTGACTCCTCAAGAAGCTTCTGGAGAACATAAAAGCCCTGTTCTTTTTTTCCCTACCTCCAAACCTGCATGGCAATTTTTATTATAGAAACTGATAAACCTTTGAATTATGTATTCCTGCTTCATATAATTACATGTGCTTTCCACCTATATATGTAGAAAAATATATTTTAAAGCAAGCTAAGTTACTGCAATAAATCAACACTTCAGTGAATTTCATCTTCATTTCCTGTCCACAAATATTTTGCAGGGAAGGAAAGAAAGAAACATTTTTGCTAGGATTTATTTGTAAGTTTGTTTAGCAAAAAAATGCTGGAGTATTATATTGTTTGTGTGTATTTAACCATTCCTACTTGCAAAATGGCTCTGTGTCTAATTTCATCCCATTGATCAATTGCATGTTTTTGTGGCTGTTCCCTTTTCAGAGGCAGAAAACTGTGTGAGGAGAAAAGGAACAGATTATGTAACCAAACATAACATTAATCTGCAATGAATACCTACACCTTTGTGGGTTTTTTTTCATGATTTTTCTTGATCATTAATAAAATGCGTATGTGTACTTTACCTGTTGAAATACAGAGTATCTCATAGCCTACATGTTAAAATGATCTCTAATTATTTTTAGGCAACGTGACATAGGTTCAGTAAGAGAGGGTAATCTTGCTCCTTCCCTAAAATGTTAGCATGCTCATCAGACAAAATATCCCACATGCAGACTAAGCAATGGATTCGCTGGACTGCTGCATAAAAGGAGTTCGATTCCAGCCTAAGGAGAAAAGGATGTTGCTGTTGTGTGTTGTGCTGAGGCAATCTTGGGGTAGGTGTGCCATTTTTGAACCACCTAATACACTGACACCTTTGAGCAAGGCAGGTGAAGGAATCCTGCTCCTATTCTGCATCCTCTCAGGTTTTAGACATGAAATTGTTGCCAGGTGATTGCCATTATCAAAAACAAGCTTGTTTGGGACATAAGCAGAAGCCAAATCTCGGCTACTAGGGTGCAAAACACATCTTAAGCATTTTTAGCATTAGCCTGCAGCTGAATGAAAGTGTTGAGGATTGAAATGCTGGAGGTAGGCATCTGCTGGCATGTGTTAAGTCCTATTTCAGGTGACCTCTTCCCTGGACCAAGTTCTTGGTAAGCCCTTTTCCACCTCAGTCAGATGCCTGGAGTTATCATTGAAATTTGTAGTATTTTGCCTTAAGATTTGTTGTGGGAAGGCTGGAACATGCATAATGAAAAAAAAAAAAAAAAAACACGCAAGAATAAATCTTCTCAGGACATGTTTAACTGAGGGTTGATGGCTCAGATTACCATTGGCATCAGCTGCTGCTGAGCATTTCCAGTCCTGGCATCCATGAGAGTAGTAATAAAACATAGCTAGCATCTGTCAATCCCTATTTCAACAGTGGAATTTAGAGCTGAATAAAAAAAAAAATCTAAGCACTGTAGTTTGATTTTCTTTCTGGAAATGGTTTTCATAAAAAATCTAAGATAAATACAAGAGAAAGCTCACTAGAGGCATGTGGTGCTCATCAAGGAGAACTTCCAAATCAGCATGAGTTTCTCTCCACAGAGTTGGCGACCCTCATCATCATCATCATCTGTTCATGTGGACTCCACCCGCTACCACGGTTGTGCCCTTTTCTGCCAGTTTGACCAACAGCACTTCCAGGACTTAAGTGTCTAGAAGCTGATAAAAAGGAATAGAACGACTTATTATGACAGGCACTTGCCTATTTGTATTCTCAGACCTAGGTCTTGTGTGGGTTACTGTGTAAATTTCTATTTAAGTGCTGGATTACCACAGAAATCACAGCAGAAAAGTTTAGTTGCTGTGGCACTCACAGTTGTTCTTGAAGCACCAGACTCATTTGCCTGCTCTCAAGACCTGAGTACACACATGGCCAGCTACAATTTCACTGTGGTGAGCGTCTCTTCCTTTAAGCTGGGGTGGCTTGTTTTGAATTTAGTCAAGGTAAACATTAGGTAACATCTTCAGGAGTGATCACTGTGTAACTTCTGTCACATCTATAGGAAACATGGAGAAAATTGTTGCCATTTCTCACAGGCAACATTACTCAAAACCTTAAAATGCCCTATAAGGAATTCAAAGCAGTGTTGGGTCATATCTTTGCTTCAGAGCATACTTATTTCTAATGGAAAGCAGTAAGTGACATTCTGATATATTTATCTATTCCAGCCCATAGGTCTTTTCTAAAATCTTTTCCTTTCTTGCCCTTAAGTCTTGTGTTAGTTTTTTTTTTTTCATGACTATGCCAGTTCCTGTCAGTTTTCAATTAACTGCTTTCTGTGAACATACGCCTCAAAAGTTGCAATAAAATTGCTTCTCCTGTTACATTCCTTCTCCTGTTTACATATTGCATGTTCTAAGTCACTGTCTTTCATGTGACACAGTCTGAGGCATGCTGTAACTCATGGGTCACCTCTTGATGGAAGGTGAGTTACCTTATATGAATCCTGCACAGCAGCCCATCTACTAATTCAGGGCTCCCTGACACAGAAATGATCTCTAAAGGCCACTTACACAGAAGGTTGCCAAGGGACAGATCTTTCTGACTTTCTATAAACTCAAGCAATTTTTTTTCTCTACTTTTGCCTTTTTTAGACAAAGTTTTGATGCTCATCATCAGCACAGTTAACCTCTGACCCCAAAGCAGACTCAAGAAGCCCAAAGAGAGTGAACTTGTAAGTATAATAACAGCTCCACACCTGCCAGCAGATTTTGCTGGCTAGAAGATGTTGCAAAAGCTTCAAAGTCTGATTCCTCTTCAGCTACTTTCCCAGTTTACATTTCTAATGCTCTGATATGGTCTTTATCCTATAGAAATTCTTATTGTGATATTATTTTAAGATTAATTATCCTTTATTATAAGGATAATTTGGTCATGTGTGAGTGTAAGGAAAAAAAAATAAAGGGTTTCAAAATCTGTAGAACTGTTTGCTGCCTTTGGAAACAGCATGATATTCTGCTGTTTCTACTACATAGAACCATCTATATCTGATTCTTGTACAAACTAGACTTGAGAAGAGCTTTGATATCAAGATATTTCCATTACAAATCCTTTGAGTGTTACAAAGTTTATGGACAACCTGGTAATAACTTACAATATGCCTTGACGAATATCTAAACCAGAACGTCAATACCACAGAAGCTCACTAGCATAAACAGCACTGCTCAAAACACTGCACAGAACTGTTTTTCTCTGCCTTTCTCTTTCAAGCTTTAATAGCTAAAGGATATGAGCAAAGTAACTGTGGCATAGCCTCAGGCATATGGAATTCCAACCACTAGCTACCTTGCTAATGAACCAGATGAAAAATGGCAAAAAAATATCAGTATGAAATGAGCTTTTGTACCAGAAACATTCATTCCCATGGAGAGAGAAGTTATTCCCAACATCAGTAGTCACCAGCATGATTCTTTGGAACAAAATTTAAAACCATCTTCCAGCATCTGAAACAAATTAATTCTGTGATTGAGCTGCATCAGGGTGTAATGAATAATCTCTCTGCAATTGCTCGTTTGTGTTTAAAACGATATTCACAAATTGTGCAGTTCCATATGCCAGTGGGGCACTGAAATGCTGATCACAGTAAAATAGTTTTCGTTTATAGTCCAGCAGAGCAACAAAAAGACATACAGCAAAAATGTATGTGCTCATAGGGATCCCAGGTCATTCCTTGCAGGGCATAAGACTCAAACCTGGTTATTTCTGGCATGCGAACTTGAAAGGCCACAACTCATATTGAATATCCAGCAAGTCAGTAAACCTTTTCTATGTCTCCCCTCTGAGAGAGTAAAGTGGGGTCACAGTACAGGCAATTAAACCATATTAGAGATTTATTTTTGATTCTGCAACAGTCAGTGTTTGTGATTTTGAGCATAAAACTTCTACTTTCAATGTCCATTGTCCAAGCCAAGCATTTAGACTGCCCACTTCTATTATTTCTACTGTTTTCATCTACTAGAGTGAAAAAAGAGCATGGGGGTAAAGATAGAAAAATGACTAACCATGGTCCTTCACACATTGCAAGCTAAATAAAATCAAATCTATTTATCCCCAGTAGAGTCTAAGTGTCCAATTTATCCCCAGTACTAAGGAGTTGACTGCAGCACTCATAAAGGAACAGTATCTTCATAAAAAATTAGTTCCATCAACTACAACAGAACTCCCTCTAAAATTAGTTCATTCAGTTTTGTTAGGGATATTAATGGTCTAGTCTCAAAGTAACACCCAACAGTATAGCTTTTGCATGTGCATAGCTCTATGAAAATTCCTAATACTTATACACAGAACACACATTCAGAAGTAAATGCCAAAAGAGCAAGTACTGGATTATTCTTTTCAGATAATGAAAAATAATGCCAGTTTATTGAAAATTTGTGATATTTGGATATTCTCCTATTTCTCTTTTCAAAGCTAGACATGTTATTTCTCTAGATATTGTGCATTTAATTTTGTCCCAAATGTCAGGAAACAAGTTGTTAAACCTCTCATTCTCTCTCATTTTCACTCCATATATTATCTCTACAAAAACGAATGACCAAAACTTGGATTTAGCAAGGACTATAGTAGTTTCTTACTATGAAGCATCTTTTAGAGGTAATTTATGGCATTTGCATTTGTTCACAAATTTAATTTGCATGATGCAGTGCCAGTCTTTGAAGAACTAAATCATAAATATCTTTCTTACACTTGTGCTGGAACTAGTCCCAGAAAAAAAACAGTGGATAAAATAAAATTGCTGAATTAAATGACCTACATTTTGTCTTTGATGGAAAATGCTAATTATCAAAGATTATTTATCAAATCAGTATTGTGACTACGTGACACAACTTGATTCCAGGACAAGTGAGATGCTGATTCTGCCAGATCCTCAGATAATCAAAAGATACTTTTAGGTACTTCTCTGCTGATTTTGATGGACTTCTGTCCCTTTTCACAGGTGGAAAATTTGGCTCCGAGATTCTAGCTGCATCTGGCTAGAGAAACCAAGGAGCTGAAACTGACTTCTCAGAAGATGTAGCCCAGATCGTATGTTGGAGCAACATAAGAAGAAATAAAAGGAGTGAGCTCTTAGATATGTTCGTGTGGACGAACACTCAGTTCCCAGTTCTTTTTCTTCAAATAGATATAAAATTAATAGGAACAGGCCTAGAAAATACACTCATTTGCAATCCTGAAGGATAGCCATAAAAGCTGTGGTTATGTCACCGTATGAATTTGGTGACCATGACCTAACGGCATGCAGCTGTGTTTTGAATGACTGAAATAGGAAGCAGGTTTTCATGGTGAGCTCCTGTGGTTTTGAATCCTACCTTTGGGTAGGAAAGGTGAAACAAGAGGACAACTTTGATTCCAGTCATGTTTGTGAAAAAGTCCAAAAATTTACCCAAATATTTTATTGAACAAGCAGAAAGGGAAAACACTGTATCTGAGCCTTCCAAAATCCATAGCTCATGAGCAGGGTCTAGATCGTGGAGGAGCTGAGGGTTGTTTCAATAGCATATTGCATAGTACAGACAGTTTATAAGTAAGATTTATAAAATGATATCGCTAGCTTTTTCAAAAAGGAAGTATGTGAAATATCTTACTGAAGGAGCAACCTGTCAAAGATCTAGGGCAAAACTGAATTGGGTCACTTGGAAAGTTGAGGTCAGCAGGGATGCATTCTCCCATTGATCTCCTCTCTGTGGCAGCTCCACAAAAGAAATAAAAATTCACTTTAAAGTTCAGGTCCTAATATATAAACAATCTAATACCCAATATCCAATAAACTCAGTTTCATAGAATCATAGGATGCTTAAGGTTGGAAGGGACCTCTAGAGATCATCTAGTCCAACCCCCCTGCACACGCAGGGTCACCTACAGCAGGTGGCTCAGGACTGCGTCCAAGCGGGTTGGGAAGGTCTCCAGAGAAGGAGACTCCACAACCTCTCTGGGCAGCCTGTGCCAGGGCTCTGTCACCCTCACTGGCAAGAAATTTTTCCTTAAGTTCCTGAGGAACTTTTGGTGCTTCAGTTTGTGGCCGTTCCCTCTAGTCCTATCAGCGGCCACCACTGAGAAGAGGCTGCCCCATCCTCCTCACTGCCTCCCTTGAGGTACTTGTAGACACTGCTCAGGTCTCCTCTCAGCCTTCTATTCTCCAGGCTGAATAGGCCCAGCTTCCTGCCATAGCTGACAAGGGGCCTCCACCTGCGCTCCCCAGCACGATCTTCAGCACAAGTGCTTTGCTCATCCTCCTTTCTCCTTCCTATGAGGCTAAGAACAATAGTGATCTTGAGTGGTTTCTCTCTGTTTCACTGACTCCCAGCTTTGGGTGTTCGAGTCTGAGGTCCAGCCCATCATGGAAAATTTAGTTGAGAAAGCAGTGGTGAAAACTTTCCTGGACATCAAGGAGGACAAAGAACGGGCCAAGCTGCAGTCACTTGAGAATATGGATGGGAAATTGCCTCATGCAATGTGTGCTGGAGCCACAGCACTTGGAGGAACAGGGGAAGGAACCCCAAGAGGAGAGGGCAGGAGTCCTGAAGAGCAATGCAGGCCTGCCTGAATGCTCATTGCAAGAGGTAAAGCGATTTCTAGCATCTAAAAAAAAGACTGTAAGGAGATATGGCTGGCCTATGAAGGTAGATGTCTGAATACCAAATACAGTCCTGAAGCAGCTGCCGCTGAGGCATGTGTGCACAAAGTGAGGTGACTGCAGCTCCTGCAGAAATGAAGGTACCCAGTGGTGTACTTGAATGCAGAGCTACAGTGACAGCTGCCATTCAGGTCCCTGCACAGAGCAATGCAACTGGGGCTGTTATATGATGCCTTGGGGCACAGATCCAATGCTATTCAGTGCCAGGCAGAGATGCAATTGAAGCTGAGCTTCCTCTGCAAAGGGAGGTCAAAAATAGACACACTACCTCAAGTTCAAATGTGCAGGAGTGACAGTGGTTGATGTGTTCCTATCTTTTTCCCTACCAACCCTTCATCATCTCTTCCTGGCTTCTTCTCTGGGTTAGGTGCTACTATCTCTCCCTTCTTTTTGGCTGCCCTTCATTTCCCAAGGTGTGTCTCCCTTCTTCATACTTCTGTTCCCCTTCTCCTCAGGTGCAAAACACGGATGAAGCGCAAACCTCCACCCGGCAGACTGCAGTAACTGCACTTGAAGTGCGAGTGCAGCTTGAAGGACCTTCCCTGGGGGACCAGGGTGCACAGAAACAGTTGACATTTTGGTGCCTACTGACCTGAGGGAATGAGGAAATTTCTGCCTTGGGCTTCCCAGACCAGAAAGCTAAAATACAGAGCAGCGCAGCTGAGGAGAAGTCTGTGGAAGCAACCAGCAGCTGCCGTCAGCGTCTGGTGAATCACAAAAAGTGAGCTGTCCTAGCTCAGAGCCACACATGTGGACACTGACTAAGAATGCCACAAGGAAGTAGAGCATTTCTGAGTAATACCAGGGCCATCTCCTTCTGTGGGGAACAGTTATGCGTTAGTGCTGCCCGTTAGGGTATGTGGAGTCCTGCTGCAATGACAGGAATGTCCTCCCAGACCTCAAAGGCCAAGTTCGTCTTCCCAGAGCACACACGGAACACACTGGGCGATGTCTGAGGGGAAGCTGGTAGGACCAGGCGTGTCCTCAGCTCCACTCATTTGCCCTGGACACAACCAAGAAATACCCCTTAACACCCAAGAAAGACCCAGGTCCCTGGCGGGGCTATATGCAACCAGGTTTCCTGAAAAGGTTCCTGCACAGCAGATGGCCTGGTTATAAGGAAATTCTTTTGCCTGTCAGTGAAGGCCTAAAAGTGTCTCTGCTTGCATCCCTGCCACTGCAAGGCTCTGCACTTCCATGTTCTTCCATGGGCTCCATCGCACAGGGAGCCATCGTCTTGACAAGCCTGTTGCAAGGCAGAACTTTAGAGGACTTGGCCACGGGACCCATCTGGTTAGGAATCCCTCCCTCCTCCCTCTTTCCTCTTCTCTAAAAATATTCAGGTACAAAGCAAAAACAAATCTAAGCAGAGGGAAAAAAGAAAAAAAAAATCTACTTTTTAACATGTTGATTAATTCATATTTACTGTGAACTGAAACTAAACTTTCCTGGAGAAGAATTTCCACTGCAGTAACCTGAGTACTGAAGGGTGCCGTTGCAAATGCTTTCATTTGACAAGTTAGTTTTGTAAAGTAATGTTTACTATCATACTTACTTAATTTGATTTTCAGATAGTAATAGGATTCCTGAGATGGCTTTAAACTGTTGTTGTATTCTTAGCACCAGCCTGTTACAGGAATTTTGCAAAAAAGAAACCTGCTCTTCACTTACTAATGTCTTCTTTTTTTTCTGCTTCCCACTTTCACATGAGTTCTGGTGACACGTTATTGTCTTATTATGTTGTCTTTCAAATCAAACTAAGAATTGGGTTTAAAAGATACAATCACTACTACAAGTTTCCTATAGATCTTGTGCACA
This sequence comes from Nothocercus julius, assembly GCA_013398735.1. Taxonomy (NCBI): domain Eukaryota; kingdom Metazoa; phylum Chordata; class Aves; order Tinamiformes; family Tinamidae; genus Nothocercus; species Nothocercus julius. The sequence continues at coordinate 2,190,470 of VZSV01000006.1, forward strand.
TTTAGATTTCAGACTTCTCAGTTTGAAGACATTTGACTCAAGGAGTTAGAACTCATCTCAAGCTCTAATTTCTGTGGAAAAGCTTTACAGAATTTAATGCAAATAAGCCTATATTTAAGCATTTTCAAACCTGGGCAGAAAAAGTGCTAGACCTTCTGCATCAGAGAAAGACTGCTTTAAAAAAAGTTTTTTATTTTAATATGCATTAATCCCTTTGGCATTCATGGAGAATAGGAAACATCAAATGTCTCTGAAAACCTGTTCTGAGCCCTTGGACATACAACAGCTATGTCTGAAAACACCGGTCTTAACTTTTAATATCAGCCATAGTTATTTCAAATCTATTCTTCCAAAAGTTAAAATCACAGTATAAAAATCTAGCTTATTAGCTGTGCTGCAGGATGGCAGACCTGCCTGCCTTAAATCTCGTCTTCACTGCCTCTCCTGGAACTGCATAAAACTGCAGATGAGTCTCCATCCAAGCCCACAGATAGGGCAAGATCTGCAGACATCCCCCAGCAAGCAAATGACAGTGAGAGCTGAACTCCAGACTTACTGACATTCACTGCTTGCTACTTGTAATGTAACATTACGAAAAATAACAGTTGTTTCTTATCTCTTAAAGGGAAGGGGTAGGGGAAACAGTTAAAGTTTATAAACATGTCCTAGATAGAAAGGATATGAGTTATCGTGCATGACTTAATTAACATCCTGTACTGGGATGACAAGTTTGCTTAGTACACATTCCTGTATAGATAATTATTTCTCTAGAATAGATAAGAAATTAATAAGCAGGTCCCAGAAACATGAAGCTAGTGATAATTTACCAGTCTGTGCTTTAATATGCATGAGCATTTTTGAAAGGAGTAATTATTTATTGTGGATTATCAGCTGCTTCTGAAAAACAACAGGCAATGTGATGATATACCTGAGAGCCAGAAACATGAAGGAAATCATCTTGAGAATCAAGATTCTTCTAGGTTCACACTGGTACCCACTGCCTTCACAATATAAATTAGAAGGAACTGGAGAAAGATTATCTGTTTGAGCTTCAGGTAAGAGCATCAGACATGCAGCTGAAAACTGCGTTTTCAGACTTAGACTGTAACATCTGAATAATTAGACAAGTTAAAAGCCCCTCCCCCCCCCAAAAAAAAAAGGCAAGAGAAGCTCTTTCAATGTCTTCTATAACACATTTTCAAAATGGTTGAAAATGTATTTAAAAGTCTCTTTTATTTTACAAATGTCTCCTTCAACACACTTGCAATTCAGACTTTTTTTTATAGCCACATATATGCAATTGTCACCATTAACAGTAGAAGCCGACTGACTCGTCAGTACCATTTGGCACCACTTGATGCAACTGAGATCTGAGAAGCTGTCAAACCTACTGAGATCTCTGCTCTTAGTAACACTGAGACAAAACCAACATACAGCTCTCAAACTATGAGATACTATGTTTAAACACCCTTGATTGCCACTGACTGACACGCTCAGGGTTTGAGAAGGTCAAATCACACAAGCAAAACCAGACATAAACTAAAGAGATTGCTCAAAAGCCTAAATGCTGACTATTTCTGTGAAGGAGGAGAAATACATCAGTCTGAGCAGCCACTGCTCTGTGTTTGGGGCACATTGTGCCCAAATTGTGCAACTATGCTCTTATCCTAACCAAGACAAACAGCTGTTGCCTGAAAACCATCAATATGATTTCTGTCTAAGTGAGCAAGTATTCATACTCGATTTTAAGTCTGAGCTGAGTATCCCAAACTCACACATACTCATGTGAAAAGCTCACTCAACAATGAGTACAAAACTACACAGACCTGACTTGCACCTATCAACTTACATTTCTCCCAGGAGCTGCTGGGTTTGATTCTGCAAGCTCGAACCTAAATCTAAGCAGATGGCATTTCCATAGACATTTGTTGCAACTCAGGCTTTCCCTTGGTCATAGACCTCTGAGACCTTCCTGAATCAGGGACAGAGTGATCTTCCCCGTTTGCTCTGTTTTTAAATCTTTACAAAGGAGCCCATCTGCATTAATTACTGTCCTCCTAAAAACCAAAGATACTAAGTATTTTTATATATGTATATTTTATATAGTTTACAAACACACCTATATCTATATATGAGGATTTTAAGTCAGTATAGTTTCTTTAGCCATGGTAACCCCGGGAGTAACACCTCAGCTATAAATCTCTGTAGACCTCTTCAGTAACAATAGTACCCAAGTAGAAACTATGATTTTTCTAACCTGTGCAGAAAACGAGGTTTAAACATGCTGTTGCCTTAGCAGGAGCCAAGCTGCTTTCAAAATAATTGAACCTGTCAGTTTGGGAACAGCCAGAAGAGACATTGTAGCTGGGCTGCAGTAACCCTGCTGGCAGTGCTCATCCACTCATCTAAGCACTGAAATCCATTTAAATACATTTGTAGATGTTCTCCAAGGTCTCTTTAACTAAAAGGAAAACAGGAAAAGTATTAACAGAAGACTCCATGGAAATGCACTGTTTTAAAGTGACTCACGCTGACAAGTCACATGCACACCGGAGTCACTTCCATTCAGGTAAAATGCGAGAGTATTTCTAGTTCAGAAAAAAAACTACATAAATATTCATTAACTCCAGTCAAATTCAAGCCATGACCAAGGCAAGGAAAATATCCATTCTTGGAGAATTTTCAAAGTATTTCAAAAGCATGAGAATTCAACATCTAAAAGGAATTTATTTATTTACAACAGATGTTACAGATGACTTTCAGCCTTGCAAGAGAAGATGGATGTTTTCCAACTGTTCAAACGTCAATGTTTTTTTGAGGTGTGACCAGACTGTGGGAAGCATAAAAGCGCGAGCCACCTACTTCACATCTTTCTGTGGACTTCTAGATCATGAACTGAACAACTTTGCTGAATGTTTTATAATTTGGAATGTCTTGTAAGTGAAAATGGCAGATTGAACCCCATGACTGATTAAACCAATAGTCAATAAACCAAGAAAGTACTGCATTACTGCAGGGCAGCTTGAAACAGAAGATAAGCCGTAACTCCGGAAAAGTTCTGCTCACCATGAGCATTTCTCACCCAATGGCATGGTATATTCTTCATTTGGAAGAGATGCTCATAGCTACAAAGGACAACGAGTAGCAGAAAGATGATAAAATAATGTCTCTTCTCCTGATCATATTTTCTCTCTTAACTGTCTGGAGCAAAACTTAGTTGTCTGAAAGGTTAAAATCCTCTCTATCTTGATTTTCTCAGGCAACGAACAGATCCACTGTATCTCAGTTTAATAGGTGCCGAGTGCAGGGTGGGGACGGGGCACAGATTTTTGCCCTCTGTAAGCAAATGCAAACTACTAATTCATTCTCTGTCTTGCAAATCAGGTGAGTTTTGTTAAAGGTGTGCGGCCTGATGTAAGATGTATCCACCGCACACACAAAAAAATTAACAAATACCTTCAACTCTCTTCAAGGGAGCACAGAAAAAAAAATCCTGGAAGGGTATTTATTTTAAAATTTAGGTACCTACATTGCTTGGTCACTCAGCTGTTTCCCTGGAGTCTGCAAAGAGATATAAGGGACTTACCTGTGTGGCAATAAGGCAAAAATCACATTAATAAATAAGAAGGAGAGAATGAGGTCTTTTTGAAGTCCCTACTTTTTGACTGAAGTTGCAGTGTACTGAATAGCAGAAAAAGATAATGAAATTCTATGGTAGGAAAAAAAAAAAAAAAAGGAGAGAGAGTTTGTATTCTCCATTAAAATCAGTGCAAGATGGTAGAGCTGTTTCTTATATTACAGCTAATTTGTTATATGGTTACTATGCTAGTAGTAGAGCCTTGGCAATCTACTGACTGCCCATAAAAATGTCTGATTTAGCAACAGTTTTGTTGATATCGTATAAGAGATTTGCTGTATTTTTTCTTCCTTCTACTTTTTTTGCAAAGGATGGTTATGCAGAAATAGAAAGCTTGCTTCCAAGTTCATCTGAGCCTTCTGGCACTTCCTCTTCTGTTATCACAAACAGATGATCAAGACCTGACATGGGGAATCGGCTGAGTGAGCCGACAAACCCTTTGAAACAAAAAGTTTTGCTGATAATTCACAACAGAATATTCTAGAGGAGGACAGTAGGACTAAAACAGCTGGACACTGGTCAAAGGTTTACACTGGATTGCATTGCTAAGCAACCAGTCAGTGCTACTTCTCTGCATGTGTTTACATATACACACATATTCTCTGTTCTGCTTGTGCTCTGCAAACAACTATTTCTTCTTCTTCCAATCACCAATACTAAAAAGAAGAAGAAACCGTTCATTTTATTGCCACTGTCATTTATCTAGCCATGGTGTGGGGAAATGGTTACTCTTCCCAGAGTTAATTCAAATTAATCATGTAGTGATTCTGCCTTGTAGAGAGAACCCACTCCATCACTCCTCCTCCATTGAGAGACCTGCAATAGCCACATCTGCTTGTGTTCTTTAAGTACACCTGCTACTGCTAAAACTGCTAAAAGGATGGCTACCAAAAAAAAAAAAAAAAAAAAAGAAGAGAGAGAAAAAAACAAAAACTACAAGAGCCAGAAGGTCTGGCAATAAAAATGGATTCCACCTGATTACAAATATATGTCAATAACAATCTCCATAGGATATCTCATCAACTTCCTCTTATGCTGCATGCTGAAAAAAAAAATTGGGGAAATTAAAGGTTTTTAGAAGGTTATTACATTACCATAAAGTGTCACCTTACAGAAATGTTTATTTAGTTTCAAAAGCTGCTGAAAGTACTACCTAAGTAGCTGAGAAATCCCTAAACAAGCTCAGATACATAATATAAAACTCAGAAGTCTACCGATCTTAAATTGATTACCATTGAGAAACTGAATCAAAGTAAATCTATGAAAATACTTTCAATCCAATGTACACATGTTCTTAAGCTGTTGCACTAATTTCTCTTGCAAAATTTTGTTATGGAATAAGCCCTTGGAAAAGCTTTTGCTCTAAAACCTAGATCCTAGATGTTCAGATAGCTAAGACTGCTGTGCAGAGCAGACCACAGCAGTTTCATTCTGGGGAAGAGATGTATTACTGATGGAAAAAGGTTCTTAGTTTCTCACACTCTCCAAACCCATACACTCCCATTGACTTTTTTCTAAAGACCATAGTGATTGGCCGTAGATCCTTGACCTACAGTTTCTGCTCATTTCAGTTAGAAAATTGTCTGCTGCAGTCACTTTCCTTGGATGAGGACATGGTTGCGTAGAATCTAGAGGAAAGGACATAGGGCCTCAGAAAGACAGAGGCCTGGAGGAAATATTCATTGTGGAAAACAAGGAAAGAAAGCTGGCATAGGCCAAAGACTAAATGTGATTGTTTTATGGGTATATTTGGCAAAACCTGGTGGCATTTTCGGTTAAAATCAGTTACATTTTATGATGAAGGGGCTGTGGAGTTGAACACAAACATGCCCAGTGCCTAAAGGGTAGATGCCACCTGGATCAGTGCTGTGATGCAGAAGCCTTCTTGAGGAAAGGAGAATCTGCCAAGCCTCACTTCACTGCAAAGCAAAGAACAAAACTGTTCAGGAAGCTCCTTTCTGTGACAGATTCTGTAGCTTCCTTATGTCATTCCACCTTGCCTAGAAGAGCTTAAACTCGCTAAAGATGGACAAGCTGTGGCCCAGCACAGCCCAGCAGCAGTCCCAGCTGGCTATATTGGCAAGAAAAGAGCTCTGCAAGAAAGAGAGTCATTTACTATTGAACTACCATGGTCAACAACTATTCATGGAGCTTTCACCTCCCCACTGAGAACAATGACTACTTATATCTGGAGGGGCTTGTAGAAACTCCAGAAAGCCTTGTCCCTGCTTGTCTGTCAAACTCTCTGAGGTGGTCAATGGACTCCAACTGGGGTACATTCAGGCAGAGAGAGTAGCGACTGACTACTTCAACAGGGCCTTGCAGCTCTACAAAGAGGCCAAGGAGGTGATGTGAAAGGGATAAAGATGAGGCTTCCCAAGTTGCACTACGGCTTTTCTCTTCCTCCTTCAGCAAACTTCTGCTCAATTATGGTCTTTTATTTAACTCTTTCCTGGCAAAGAGCAAAATGCAGCTCCTGGGAAGCCTAAGAGATCTGATTTTCTTGCCAAGGCTGTGGATTGAAGAGAGTGAATCATGGTAGTTCATGTTTTTTAATAAACCTGCCTGTAAATCAGAGCTTTGACATTGACCCTGGCTTTCATTGCTTCTGAGAAGGTTACAGCTTGTCTTTATCTTTGTGTTTTAGCAGTTTTCACCAGTCAGGCAACTAACTCTGCTATGTCTCTCAATAAAGTTAAAAGAAGTTCACACAGCTAAAACAGAAAACAACACTTCAGTGCTTAGTATCAGTAACAGAAAGAAACACAATGCTTAGTGTCTCACTCCTTCCTCCCGCTCTATCTGTGGGAAAATAATGAAAATCTAGCATGGAATCTAAAGTTACACAGATGTGGTGTGGAGCCCTGATTACCAGGATTCAAGCAGGGATGTGACCCTGAGAGATACCATCAGAAGTCTAATTTGAGAAGAGAGGAGCACTGTGGTGGAGCTCTGACAAATCTGATGACACATTTCAGAGACAACAGAGATTCTGACTCAGTTCTCACCACAGCTGTCATGTTTGGACAGGATCCAGCACAACAGATTAACACTTGAAAACTACTTACTGGATGCTTAGATGGACACCAGTTTACAGCTGCCTCCTCAGAAGATAGTTCACTTCTGGAAGCAAATTTGTATCCCAACATCACATCTGCATAATGCCCCAGTTCTGCATCCTAGACCCACCGTATGAAAAATGTGCAATTGCATTGCTAGTGCTCTGTCATGAATGCATTGCCATAGTCCAAGATTAAGCAAGACCAAGAGCAGATCATGGATATACCAAACATCCTGTTAACCAGATTACACTGTCCTCTACCATCATCTCAAAGCCACGATCTGTTCTCAAGAGGACAGATAGTTCCAATATCCAAGGAAAATACACAAAGAGGTGTGGGTGACTAAATAACTGTGACTTATCCTTCTGAGTAATGGTCAAATTCAGTGGTTCTTTCAAAAAGACTTTTTCCGCTGATGTCAACAGAAGTTGACCATGATGCCTTAAGGCAGAGATGGTGAAACTTCTTGGTCTCTGTGGCTACATTTGTACATTTTCCAGTTTCCTTGTTGGTGATGCCAGATTAATACTCTGTCACTGATGTTACTGGTTTGCCATTGCTATCTGAGGAGGGGACTAACCTGTGCTATAGGTTCAAAATATTTATGAAGATGATTTCTCTGTGAATTCTGTAAACCAGGTTTTTAATGACTCAGTCACAGTCAAGAGAAAGAAAGCAAGTGCTGCACAGCAATTCAAGGAAAGGAGATCACAGAAAGAGCAGAAAAGATTGAAGAAAATGAGGTAAAGAATTGTAGCTATAAAGAGAAGTTTGATGAAGCCCTTCTAATCTAAGATGCAACTAAGAGTCTGACCTGTACCTCCCTAAAGACTACAGGGTGTTTTAAAATAACTCATCTTTGTTGTAGTCAAAAGTTACAACAACACAAGCAAAAAGAACAGAATGGCATTTTCTGTCTCTGAGATTAAACGCTATATCATGGCTCACATTGATTTCTGAATCTTTTTCCTCTCTCTCTCTTCCCCCACAAAGGTATGTCCAAACTGCTTCTCAGGCATAGAATCACAGAGTCACAGAATGGTTGAGGTTGGGAGGGATGTCTATAGATCATCTAGTCCAAAACCTCCTATATAATAATCCTGAATATTCCTGAACCATGCTGTGCCTAGATCCACACTAGCTACTACTGACCAAAGCCATGCCTGGGACCATGCTAACTATTAAATGATCATAGGCCAGTGCTCTAAAGTGTGCCCCAATCCTCCTTTCACTTGCCTGTATAGACATAAACTGAAAGAAGAACGAGACAAAAGCTTTGTGAAGAACAGCCTCATTTCCCAATATTAGATGTCGAAGTGTACTGCTGTGGGCTTTTCAGGATGCTCCGGACTTCCTCTTGGCTTTGACTTGAGCCTCCAGCTTATTCATTCAAAAACTATTTTAATGAGGAATGAGATTATGAAACCAAATCAGTGTCTTCACACCTTGAAGACATCAATAACAAAATGTTCCTCAAATAGCACATATCCCATAAGGAAAAAAACATGTCAAAGAGCTGTACATGGCCCAAAAGCCCTTTAGGGACAGAGATTAAGTTTAGGTTCCTGCTTCTAAAGAACTGTGTAGCCAGGAGCAGTTCAGTTACAACCATGAATCTAAGGCTTACTGGCCAGCATCTTTAACCACCTGAGCTATAAGAAGGAAAACACAGTGAACATACTGTTTGAGGTGTATATTACAGCTACAGCCCTACAACAAACTTTGGCACAATACATAACTCATTTTTTTACAGGACAGTCAGTTTGAAGGGTCTTCAGTTGTTCCTATCATTTTCCTTCATGTGATTTTAAAGCTCCCAATCAAGTAATTTTTACCTTTCTATTCCTTTGGAAACATCTCTAGAAAGCAAGCAATTGTTATAGAAAATGACAGACTTTTAACTTGACAATTTTGTGAAAAGAATTAAAGACTATTTCAAGACCAAATAAAATTTCAGGACATAAGGAGTCTCTGCTGCTGTATATAATTTACCATGACCTGCTGTTTCGGTCCTATTTTGATGTTTCTGTTTGTTCAGCTGTGTTTGATCTCTTCTCACAGATGATTATCAGCCTGTTACAGCTGCTCCTTCTTGACCTTTTACTTGAAATATCTCTCTCCCAAAGCCTGCTGGAGTGTACAGGGCTGGGCTGGGCTTCGTTGGAGATGATGACCTATCCTGGCAAGGTGTCTGATACCTGCAAAGAGGCTTGTTCACAATGCAACATTCAAAACACTTAAAGAAAGCAGAGCAACGGGAATGCCGGGAAGAGGAAAGTTTTATTATTTCCTACAATCAGTGAGTAAACTGGTGAAACAGAGGAATTATAGGTAACTGTATTTAGAGCTATACAACAGAAGAGGCACAGCTCTCCTAGTCACATCTTAGAATAAACTTACTTAAAAACAGAAAATGAATTTCCAATCCAGGGATGAAACAACAAGAGAAGACTTTGGAAGATGATCTTGTGGCTATAGCAAGGCTGAGGATCAATTTTCTTTTCTGAACTTAAATGAATCTTGCAGTTTCCTTATTTTCTACTTGTTAGCTCTGGGATAGGTACACAATACCCAGGGCAGTGGAAGTATAACTGAACAAAACCCAGCTCTCCAGTTTTCCTCTACTTGGTGTGGTGAGACTGTGAGGGGCCATTTATTTCATTGTGGTGTTGCATGCAGAGCAGTTAAATGCTAGGAGAGTAAATGAGGCCTTGGTCAGCAGATAAAGCAGGACCTGATTCTAATGCAGGCACATTCATTTTTTAACTTGGGCTTCTCTGAACCACTTCAAGTCTTAAGGGTGAGAATCCTCACTGTAACCCTGATCCTGAGAGAGGCCCTGTAGCTCACTTCATCCCTCAGGATCACCTGAGCATCCCTCTGTGGAATGAGCCCCCTCTCAGCTACAGGGATGCAGGCACTAGTGACATGAATCTCTGCCATTCTCAGGCAAGCTTCCCAAAACTCACCTTTCACCAGGTCCTTCAGCTTCATCTAAGTGGAAATTTAATGGCCTACAACATGCAGGGCATGCAATGATCTTATCCAATTTTCTTGTGTATGAAACTAAGGTGCAAGCAGTGATTCCCTGGAGAAACTCAGGAAGTAGCCAACGGGAAACAGGAAGGAGAAAGGATAACACTGACACTGGAACAATGGAAATGCAGTATTTCCCATCAGACGATTAATTCACAACCATCTGGTAGGATGGGATGAGAGAATTTGGACTGCAATGCTGCTGGGAATGTCTCCCTCTTTTCCTTCTCCTTATGCTGTCTGTCTGTACCTTTCCTACCTGCCAAGAACGCTCTTGTCTTCCCACCTCAGCGACTTCAGGGCAGCTCATGGATGATTCCTTAGGAAACATGGCCTTTTTTTTCTCATTAAAGCTCAGATCATCCTTGTTCTTTTTGTTACGTGTGAAATCCCCTTCAATGCCATAATACAACCAAAGGAAATATGATTTCTCCCTTGGCAAGGAGGAGTAGTAATCTGCTCTGAAATGATTCAGCATTTGAGTCTTGCCAGTAACTAAAACCAGAAATCAAGTCAGCCTACTGAGGGTGCTGCAAGGGTGCTTTCCCCCTTTGCGCTCTGGGGAAAACTGAAGGAGATTAATGTAGCCCTATTGATTCCTTTAGTTTAAAAGGCTCTGAAGTGAGTGAGTGGCAAGTCTAATCTGTAAGTCCGCAACTCATAAACTACAGCAAGGATTTGTGCAAGAGCACAAGAGAACACACTCTCGTGAATAGCTCCAACCCCCGTCAGAGCACCATGGGGGCCAGCTGCCCATGTGGGCTGGGGACAAAGGTGACAGTGGGGCCAACAGAACCTCACTGATAGGGTTGAGGTCCACAGCCCTAGGCAAGTCCAGCAGGGCTGAGCTGGGGCAGTAACAGAGCCAGCCTAGAGCCCTGCTGTCATCTGCCCGGTCTGCAGTGACGGGACAGGCCAGCACAGAGCCGGGAAGTCCTGTCTGTGTATCAGCAAGGTACACGGCTACATTTAGCTGTGAAGACAATTAAGGGATTGAAGCATCTATCTTATGAGGAAACACTAAGTGAGCTGGGCCTGTTTAACCTGGAGAAGAGAAGACTGAGAGGAGCTTACAAATATCAGAGGGGAAGAATATAAAGCGGATAGAGCCAAACTCTTCTCGGTGGTGGCCAGTGACAGGGCAAGGGGTAATGGGTACAAATTGAAACACAGGAAATTTCATCTCCATACAGGTAAGAACTTCTTTCCTGTGAGGGTGCCAGAGCCCTGGCACAGGCTGCCCAGAGAGGCTGTGCAGGCTCCTTCTCTGGAGATCTTCCCAACCCGCCTGGCTGCCACCCTGTGCCCCGTGCTCTGGGTGTCCCTGCTGGAGCAGGGGGGCTGGTCTAGATGATCTTTAGAGGTCCCCTCCAACCTCAACCATCCTGTGATTCTGTAATGACAGCACATGGACATACCTGTGGCATCTCAGGAAGGGGCCAAAGGTGACAGTCTCAAACTAAAAGCTGCCCCAAAAGGATGGTAGGAAGAAACCCACTGAGGCATCTTCAGCTTTCTTCACAACAGATCCCATCAGCTCCCTGGTCTGTAATGACCTAGACTGGAGAGGGGAGTGTGCACTAACCCCACAGTGCTCACAAATGGCATTAACTCTTTTTTTTCCTCTGTTTCTCTGTTTGGCTGCATTTTTGTATTGCATATCTTGGCACCACATCCTTGGCACAATATCCCATGCCAATGTTTTTAAGATCTCTCATTGATTTAATGGTAGTGCAGTGCATGGAATAATGACACAATGTGGTTTATCAAAATTCTTATCAATTCACAATCTGAACACCAACTTTTGAGGTGTACAAAGAAAATAGTATTTCAGAGTGAGGAACACTGGCAGAAAAATGCTTTTCAGGAATTAGTCACTTTCCTAGAATCCGTAGTTATAAAACAGTCCTAGTTTAATGCAAATATTAAAAAAAAAAAAAAAAAAATCCACTCCACCTTTTCTTCTACCTTCATCAGCCGCTTTGTATTTGAAGTATTTGAAGGAATCTAGCCTGCTTCACAAAATTAAATTTTTAGACCAGTAAATCAGAGATAAGTATTTTTTTTAAAAAAAAAGAATTTCTTCAGGAAACTCAATGAAAAATCTGTCTGCCTCTTATGGGTTTCCTGGTTTAGCTTGGCTGGTGCCATGGCAAGTTTAGGATCCTATCATTTCAAGAGACCTGCATTACGAGCAAGATGTTTTTCCAAGACAATAAAGCCTCTCCAGTGTAACAGGTAAAAGGTAGGTGTGTTTGCTTTTCATGCAGAACTATATGTTCTTGTTCGAGTGGTGAGCTGGAAATCTCAAGGGATCAGTTTGCTCCAGTCCAAGAGCCCACAGAGTTCCAAGAAGTCTCACTGGAGCTCTGCTCAGAAACACAATTGCCAAGCAGAACAGGGTTGATAATTAGGAATTTCCTTTGCCAACACATACAACATCACTTTATTCTGTAGTTAGCATGGTCTCTTTTCCTATTGGCAATATGCACAGAGGGTGAGACAATAGGAAGGATTGCAGATAAGCTTTATTTTCCCTTTAATTAAACAATGCTTGACATACATGCTGATCTGTAGCCAAACAAGCAAGAGCTAGTTACAAGCATGAAGGTGGAGATAGAATATATTGACTAAACCAATTTCCTCAACCAATTTAAACTAGCATAACTCTTTCACAAAGAGAAGGTGTCTTCAGAGCCCATTCCTGTGGACTCCTTCTAAAGGCCCTAAAATAGGGGATTTTTTTTTTTCCTTGCTACTGGCAACAATAGCTAAATTTGATCCCAAATGAAATTTGGGCACATGAAGTTACTTGAACATCTACACTGAAAATGCAAAAGGCTGGAAGCAAGATGAATCTACCCAGCATAGTAGGAAATAGTGCTGCAGGAACACTCGGAAGAGGCAAACCCAGCTCAACACACATCTAAAGTTGCACACATGGATAGAGCTTTTGAAGCTAGTGGTTGCATTCAAGTGTTTGCCTATTTAACTTTCAAGTGGGCCAGGCCAAGAGCAAAAGAAAATAGTGAAGTCTTGATGTGTTGCAATCAACAACAGAAGTCCCCCTGAAGTCAGTGGTGTAAGGATGCCAGCTGCCCTGGCAAGAGCTATGCCTGGCAACTTTGGCAGATTTGGGAAACCTATCCTTTGTACAGAGGTTCCCAGTAGTACTAACTACAGGGTTTTGCTTCATTGCTTACCACTGTTTCCATGAAACGATGTAGTTGAGACACACTGTTTAGGTTATGTTATTTAGCTGAATTGAAGCAACTGTCTAGGGATGTTCTGTAAACCTGCAGTGAGAGCAAGTGCAAGTTCTACTAAAACCTCTTCCATAAGGTAAACTGTACTACTTCATGTTTTGCTATGGAGTTACAGCACATACATGGACAGTTAGAGCAATTTAGATGTTGATCAGCAACTTCTTATGCCGGAGCACTGGCGGAAGGTGGCTTCCACAGAGTGTATGTGACAGTGCTGTCTGTCTCCCTGCCCATCTTTCAACTGCTGATAACCAAATACCTTAGGTGATACATCAGTTTTACAAGTGGGAAACTGAGGGCTTTCAAGAAGCATCACACAGTATGACAGGAATAGCTACAGAGAGCTCCAGACATATCAAATCCAATACCCTTCAGCACACCACTCCTTAATGACTGTTTCCATTGCTTTTTTCTTACTTATTTCCTGTATAGTGATTTGTGTTATGAACCCACTTCCAAGATTTAACGAATCCAACATTCCTATCTGCTAGGCGAGGCAGTCTTCAAGTTTAAGGCTTAGATTATCAAAAAAAAAAAAAAAAAAAAAAAAAAAAAAAAAAAGATGATGCACTCCTGGCTAGTTTACTTAGAGAATGGTGTCTATCCATTAGAGTATACCTGGCTTATCCACAGCCTAATGATCAGACATGACAGGTTCCCACAATCCTCGCAGTCCATGATTTGTGTTTAGGGACTTTCCTAAAGATATTTGGCTTAACCCACTTTCCAGACACTGGTTAAGCAGCCAAGGATAATTCAGCTTCACAGAGCTGATGTTCCTTGTTCATTAATTTTAAAACACATATCCATACAAAAAATCAGCAGTTCCAATCATTTACCTGTTCATCCATGATCAAGTTAAAAATATAAATGTAAATGTAAATATAAATATATATATACATATATGTATATATCCCCTCTATTCAAAAAGTACAGACTTTTCAATTTGTTCACTGGTGTCATCTTCACCATCCACCCTGAACAACCAATCCATTCAAAATGATGCTAGCAGAAGCTTAGAAGTGGTGCAACTTTCCAAACAGTAGAACATTGGATAAATAATAATTTCCTTAAATATTTTCTAATACAGATTACTCTTCCACCACCAAACTGACTCGTTGAATCTAAAAGACAATTGTTGATCTAGAACAGTAATGACCGTCAGCAATTAATGCTTCATGCTAGCTAACCAATATAATATGTACAGCCCTACCTTCTCAAGTTTGGAACTTTCTGCAGTTTCCAGCCTTGGAGTATAAACCATTGTCTTTCCTGGTGCACAAGATATATGCTACATCAGGACCCAGATACATATGTAACGGGTAACCCTACCCCATGGCTCCATTACACATTTCAATGATCCTCTGACCTCTATGTTATTCTATGTTTCCTTCCATAGAGGAATGTGAGTCCTTGCACCAGCACATTCAACCTTACACTATAGTACCACTAGAAGATATACACGATAATAAATTCAGGATGATGTACTACAAGCAGTGATTCTGTTACCAAGGGATACAAGTTCTAGACATAACAACACAACACATGCAATAAATCATGGAGAAATCTGATCCCACGACATGCTGAGTTGTCCTCTCGCCTTCCATTTCTCCCCAGTGGGAGCTGAGGATCTCAGGGAGCACCATACAGCATTTGCAGCCGCGAGCAATGCATTGCTCATCTAGTTTCTCCTCTCAGAATTTACTCCCTCTTTAATCTGATCATTCCTATTTGTCACCAAGTAGAGGTCACTTCAAACTGATCTCAATGCTACAGTCACCAAAGCATCACAGCATATCAACATAAATCAACAGAGATAAGCTGAGAGTTATGAGCAACAGCTGGCATCTAGACTCAAAATAACTGAACAGTTCACACACAAATCACTGCAACTTTTTCAAGATTTCTGTTTTCATAAGCTAATGAAGAGAAATAGATTTCCCATGAGAGGCGCTGGAGTTCCATAAACTATTATTTACCCTTCTTTTAAAAAACTTTTTTTCCAACAGAATTTACTCAGAAAGTAACAAAACATGTTTTTCTAACAAAATGAGAGCCAGATCCCGTTTCCTGGACTGACATGAACCTTCCAATAGTGGACAATAAAGCTGCTTCTTAGACCAGGAAAAACATTATTTAGACCCTTTTTTGAACCATACAACAGTGCTAAATATACATGTAGACACATTTCACTCCATTGTGCTTTGGTTTATGGATAACAGATTTCTCAGTGATCTTAATTTGAACCTTTACTAAAGCCTGAGTATGTGCTGAAAAGCTTTTTCTCATAGACTAACTCTGTTCAAGTGATGGCTGTTTCTCCTAAATTCCTTCAAATCAGAACAATTCCATCCTTATAAGTCCTTCCAAAGAATCAGCTGCAGTTCATATGATCATCAAGATAGCCACAAAATACCTTAAGAATCCTGTTCACTTGCCCGATTACTTTTTAAAGCTCTAAAAGAGCTCATTCCTACAATGATAGGAATGTTTTTTTGTTACTAGCATAGTTACTTCTATGCTGTGGAGCTGTTTTCCTTTAGTTGTATGATCTGCAACTCTCTGCAACACAATTTTTTTTTTTTACTGGTTCTGTCCCACAGGCTGTGGGTTGAAGGATCATTTTTTTTCTAAATGACAAACCGTAATGGCTTCTCAGCTATATCAGGAGGGGAAAGAGTACTTCAGTTAGGTATTGTTTGTTTTATACTTGTAATGCTATGAAGTTCTGCCAGCAGAATGGTTCTTTTGTCATCAAAAACTACATTTTCAGTAGAAGTTCGGCATTTTGGCCTCAGGCAGATTTTCTCTAATGAGACTACTAGGCTGTTAACACCTTCCTTACGAATGAATGGCTGTAGTGATTTTAAATAGATAAGTATTTCTCTTCATATAGCAGTTTCCTATACTGCAGCTTTAGATATTTGATTCCAACAAGTAATAAAATATTAAGTATATTTTTCTCATTTCCTGAGGCTTCACAGAGAAAGGCATAAAATGTTAAATGTTACTCCTTCTTAAAGTTCAGAAACTTGAGAAACAAGTAAAAACTATAGAAATTCTCTAGCAGTAGCAGGGACCAACTCAGAGGACTGAGACTTTTTTAATTCCCTCCCCTTCCCTCCTCCATATGAATATTATCTTTCTTGATTAAAAGGCAAAGAAAATTGGTCAGATATGGTTTCTGTCTTTTTAATACACTGTTATTACAGTTCATTAGAAACATACATAT
>VZSV01000006.1:2206737-2233744 GCA_013398735.1 Nothocercus julius
ATATATATATATAAAGGTACCTCAGTAGGAAGTGCATCATATTAACATAAATGCGTGATACCATAAACTTGGCAAGCACCAAGACCCATTGCTACCAGTGGTACTGAAAAAGTCAGAGCAAACAGAACATTTGCACCACAATAAAAACTGCTGATTAAAATAACAGGGTGCATGATCTTCCAGAGGCCAAATGAAACCCTTTACACAAGACGTCAACCCTGACCTCAATTTCTAGCCTCTGAATTGTTTGACTTATGTTTTAAAAATATATATTTAGCTGCCTACTGACGCAACAGCAGGGACAAGTAATTCCACTTAAACAAACACCTACAAGCACCTCTGAAACGATAATCTCTTGAGCACCCCGGATCAAAAAACATCTCTCCAAAAGCTGTGGCCTGTGTTAGGCTCTCAGTTACGCTCAGCCTACTGACTCAGAAATCACGGGGACTAACAACATCCTGCACTTTGCTGGAGCTTTTTGGCACAATGGATAAAGTTCTCTAAACATAACAAGGAAGGTCCTGTGTGCTGCATGAGCAAATCTGCAGAGTATTTTGTGCTGAATGTGGACTTGGGGAGGGCGGGGGGAAAACAGATAGTCTAGAATAGTCTAGAAAGAGTATGTACATTCCTGAATGTACATACTTACAATGTACACACGTACAATGTACATACTTAAAAACTTGATTCGCCAAGATTTTCTGAAGACCAAAAAGCACCAGTTTCAAAGCCATCAAGCCTCCAAAATGGGACTTCTCATCTCTGATGTAATATCTCCCTGTGACACTGCTTGACAGTGCTTGTAAATCCTTGGATAGACAGACACACTCACCTATGAGGCACAGCCTTTATGCCTGGGACACTGGTCAGAGTACCAGCTGTTCAACAGTAGGTCTCCTTACTTGAAAAGCAGCTTAAGGAATTCCCTATTTATTACATTTATTCCCATTAAGCCCTAGTTATTTAGCACTCTTAATTGCTAAGTCAGAAGTAGGTAACTTTTAAAAGATGCTATATAAAATACCCAAACTATCATGAATTAAAACATTATGATGACAAGGATGCATGAATAATAAGGAATGGGTTAGTTAGCTAACACATTTGAACTGCAGCTGCTATGGAAATCTGTTTATTATGGATGCATTTAATGGCAACATTGATCCAGTTTATGAATAAAACAAGATCAGACTTCCACATCTGGGGACTTGAGACAGGGAATGTTGGGTCTAAGATATCTGGTGATTTTCTCTTTAATTGCAAGTTTAAATAATTTTCAAAGAGCAAGATGGTCTTTTGAAAGTGAACTCTATTTTGCTGTAAGGACTTACCAAGCATGTTCCAAGGCCACAGGGGTATCCAAACCAACATAGGATCAAATTTAAAACATAACAGCGAGCAAATAGAACTTATTTATTAAAAAAAAAAAAAAAAAAAAAAACAGATGACAGAAAGAGTCCAATAAACCTGTTTACTCTGAAAGAGAATTTTAGACCCTCGTTGCCATTAGGTCCCTCTGACTATTTATCAAAATTAGAACTGGAAGAATTACTGCTATTTTCAGGCCGTCTTTTCTCTCCCAGTATAGCTTCATTAGCTTCAGTTTGCCACAAGAAGGTTCCACACTTGAGTGAGTGATTCACAATACAACACATGGCCCTAAAGCCATCAGCAGTCACAAACACCTCACAGCACGGCCCTGCTCAACCTCCCCTTCACCCGAAATCCACCACTGCCTAAACAGCCTGATAAAAACGATGATCTTTGGGGATGCCTGCGGCAACACAGGTTGTACACAAGCCTGTTCTTCCACACGTCACCTCACAAGGCTGTTATTAACGTTGCCGAGTGATGCAGCTGACTGGTAGGGATCCAAATGTTGGCTGTCAGCTTGTCACGTTGTATCAGTCACCATGGATATGAGTGAATAATGCAGTTTAACGTGAGCGCTGCTGCAGATCGTGACAAAATATCAAAACAATAAGTAAGGTCACTACTGACTGTACTGCATGGAATTTACTCCATTTTACTTAATGTAACTGGCAGAGAATAAGGCTCTTTAAACACAACAAAAAATACAGTTATCTGTGCCATCTGCATATAAGGTATCAGAATTCAGCCTTACAGTGAGGAAGACGAGATTCCTGCTTGAAGGAAGACAAAGTAGCTGGGAGAAATGGCTCTCCTGAGGGAAACTGGCTCTCCAGTAGCCCAGATTCCTCACAGGGTCCAGGGCAGTAGGCTGCTGTTCCCAAGGCAAAGCTTCACAGCAGATCTTGCAGGATCCCCAGGGATCCGGACTGCTTAAGAAAAAAGCAAAAACAAAAAGTGTGAAATCGGGCATGCTCCAAGATCAGTCTCAGATGCGTCATATATTTTTTATTCATGTAACATCCCAACTTTTCAGACTGAAATCAGAGAAAGCTCACAAGGGTATGTCTTAGGAAGTAACACTTGTGTTCACAGGGAAACCTTTAGAGCTGCCATTCAACCAAGGGAGTTCTACCTTGACTTCAGCAAGGCTTTCAACTCCGTCTCCCATAACATCCTCATGGGAAAGTTCCAGAAGTGTGGACTGGACGAGTGGACAGTGGGGTGGATTGAGGACTGGCTGGATGGCAGAGCCCAGAGGTGGTGGTGATAAATGGGGCCAAGTCTAGGTGCAGGCCTGTGGCCAGGGGGGTCCCGCAGGGGTCAGTACTGGTCAGGGCTGTCCAACTTGTTCATCAATGACTTGGACAAGGGCACAGAGGGCACCCTGAGCGAGTTTGCAGATGATACCAAACTGGTATCATCTCCAGACACTCCAGAGGGCTGCGCTGCCATTCAGAGGGACCTGGACAGCTTGGAGAGTTGGGCAGAGAGGAACCTCATGAGGCTCAACAAGGATAAGTGCAGGGTCCTGAACCTGGGCAAGAATAACCCCAGGCACCAGGACAGATTAGGGCTTGACCTGCTGGAAAGCAGCTCCGCGGAGAGGGATTTGGGAGTCCTGGTTGTCAACAAGTTACCCATGAGGCAGCAGTGGGCCCTCGTGGCCAAGAAGGCCAAAGGGATCCTGGCTGCACCAGGAGGAGAGTTGCCAGCAGGTCAAGGGAGGGGATCCTGCCCCTCTGCTCAGCTCTGGTGAGGCCGCACCTGGAGTACTGGGGGCAGTTCTGGGCTCCCCAGCACCAGAGGGATGTGGAACTTCTACAGAGGCTCCAGTGAGGACCACGAAGATGATTAAGGGACTGGAGCATCTATTGTATGAGGAAAGACTAAGCGAGCTGGGCCTGTTTAGCCTGGAGAAGAGAAGACTGAGAGGGGATCTGATCAACATGTACAAGTACCTGAGGGGTGAATGCAGGGAGGATGGGGCCAAACTCTTCCCGGTGGCAGCCAGTGACAGGACACCAGTGGCCAGTGACAAGGAGTAATGGGTGCAAGTTGAAACATAGGAAGTTCCATGTTCATGTGAGGAAGAACTTCTTTCCTGTGAGGGTGCCAGAGCCCTGGCACAGGCTGCCCAGAGAGGCTGTGCAGGCTCCTTCTCTGGAGATCTTCAAACCCACCTGGCTGCCGCCCTGTGCCCCGTGCTCTGGGTGTCCCTGCTGGAGCAGGGGGGGTGGACTAGATGATCTCTAGGGGCCCCTTCCAACCTCAGTCATTCTGTGATTCTGTGAGTTTGGAAATGACAAGGTGGCAGAGTGGCAGGAAAAGCACCTAGATGAATCTGAAACTACTAGTCTCCAGACTCAGAGTAAAAATTCTTTGATATGAACCAATCACTGCCTCTCTGGCTAAAACGCTATTCATGCTTCCAAATACTTTGCTGAAACATGTCAAGAAAATGAATTCCCAAAAAAAGGCAAGAGGAACAAGGTCCAATTTTGAAAAGGTCTTTCTTTACTCAGAGATGGATGCAAAGTCATAAGTATACAACCATTGCAAAGGAGAAGGGCCTTCAGCTCCATTTTGGACTTTAGAAAGAGCTCACTAAAATCCCTAAGTCAGTATTGGCACCCTCAGGGTTGATGCCAAGTGTATTTTGTCCATTTTCTAGACTGGTTTCTGGCCACATATCCCTGTAAACTTGGCATTCATTAAACAAATTATGCATACTGCAATACTGAAGTTTTTCCTTTGAGGAGGGCAGAAGTTGGACTTGCTGAAACCTTTCCTGTCCTGACTGCTAAACATTCCATTGGTTTCACGCAGGGATGACTTAATATTTGGAATGAACATATAAAGAAGTTTCTACCCCTAGAGCAGAGTTGCTTAAAGCTACCTCAAGTGCTACATGCTGTTATCCACCAATTCTTTCTACTCAAGTGGAAGTCCTGTTTGTGATCTCAAATGGGAGATTCTCACGTGTGATCTGATGTGCAGGACAGGGGCAGAGGTTATAATTGACAGCCCCAGATTATGGAAAAGGTCTGAGATACTTGTGTCCATCTGACACAAGGAAGTGCTGAGTGCTATAATCTACCTGGAAAGGAGATTAGAAGGCCTTACCCATATTTGTCTACCACTTGCACATTTTCTCCAGGCTCTACTAATTTTTATTTGTATGAAAAAAATAAATATTTTTTGCAGTACTCATTCCACTTTTGTTATCAACAGTGCTGTTGAACTCTGAGAAAATAATTTTATCACTCTGTTACACATATTCCGCTGGTTGCAACACACTCACTTCCCCACACAGTACAAAACCTGGTGTAGAAATAAAGGATCTTCTTAAACTGTATGACAGACACCTAGAGAATTGAAAGTAATCCAAGAGCTGCGTGTTAGGCAAAAAGTGCAAGAACAGATTAACATCTCTAATTACAAAATGGTGATTATCCTTAAATGTTTGCATTTGGATGCATAATTAACTGAGATAATGGCTGTTTATGCATATCTGAGCTATCCTTACCTTCTATGTCACAGTAAGGCTGCTACATCCATACAGAGAAAACCTTCTCAATGCTTATTTACCCCGTTAATCAAACCCTTCCGCAGGGGAGGCTAAATTCCCTCCCATAAATTACACAGCTCTTCTCATGACTTTTCTCTTTAAGCAGCAGAAACCCTGCAGAGACTTCGTGCAGAGAGCCTGACGGCTTGTTCGGCTTGAGCTTTGGAAAGATTAATCTGACCGAAACCGGGTGATGCTGCTTTATTTTGCATTTGCACAGGAGAGCATGGAGAGGAGGGAGAGCTTTGCTGCATGGTTTGCTTGAACATCAATCTCTCACAAGAGTGTAATCCATAAGCCACTTAAATAAACTTTGGTTAATAATAATATTAACAACAACAACAAACACAGTTTCTGACTGTTCTGGGCATAAAGGACAGGGTTGGGGCCCTCAGCGTTTATTAACTGCTCCTTTTTGGCACTTCTCAGTACCTGATGCAATAATTGAATTGGCAACAAGATGACTTAAGTGAAATTCTCCTAGGGCTGTTTTGCCCATAGCAGTAACTGGTGGAAGATGAGAGCAGCACCGGGGCCCAGCATGTTCATGGGGCCTGGAGATTTGATTTTTGTGCTGGTGCTTTGAAGTGGTAGAAGCAGTGAAGAAGGACGTGGCACCTGTGTCCAGATGGCCAAGAAAGGGCAGTTAGGGGCAGGAGACACAGGAGAACACACAGGGGGACATGCATGAAATTAGAGACCAAAAGAGACGCAAAAAGAGCACATTAGAACTGTGAAGAGAATGAGCAATGCCCAAAGCAGGGACCACCAAAGGGACTGTGGCCTGTGACAGAACCCATGCTGGGGCAGAGAAAGCGAGTAAGAGAAGAGTAAGAAGTCAGCAACAGAGGAAGAAAAGAAGGGAAGAGTGGCAAAATGAGGCTATTTCACACAACCTAAACCTGTGACAGCTGCTGTCTCTAAGTCGCCACCTCGTAGGGACAAGCATTATGTGCAGCAAAAACAAGGAGAGTAAAGACTAGGAAGAGGGGAAGAGAGGTTCTGGAAGAGGTTTGTTAATTGTGTTGTATCTGCCTTGTTTCTCAGTACTGGAACTGGTAATTAAAAACGCCGCACTGCACAGGTCTTTGTAGGTGCCATCACTACGTTTTGATGTTTTCAGGAACTGCACCTTGCTAAAAGTCCACACAAAGGACTAAGGGGATGACTACTTTGCTTCTGGCCCGATCATCCTATTTGCAGGAACCAACTAACAGGTCCTGAAGCAGCTAATTAGAACCTCAAATTCAGCCCTTATACATGGGCTATATTCTTAATCTGTGCCTTTTTTAGATTCAGTTTCATCTGGTTTAAATCAGCACATGACACACCACACTAAACTCTGGCTTTTTCTGCAAACTTGGCAGCTCTCGCGCAGATGTCGGGATGGGGGCGCTAGGTAAATCATGGTATATGGCCTACAGATCAAACAAATCCATCCTTTCCTAGGGCCTCCCCTGTTTCTGATGAGCAGAGCCTTCAGCAGATGCAGAGAGACTGCTGCTTGCCTAGAGATCACAGCTGGGACTGAACTGGCATGAATGTAATCAGGAATTACTATAGTGCCAGCTGGCAATCAAAGCGAGGAGGGAGCCTTTCTCCCCCATTCAGACTGCCTCACATGCTCTGGGTGGTAAATTCAGAGGCTGCACCTCCCAGCCTACTCACTGGAGTGGCTGAGAAGTGGAACAGTTACAACACACAGCAGATTCCAGCTCCTCCCCGGTGCCCTGGTATTCCTGGAGCAGGTGTATGTTTTACGAAATATCCTGTGATGCTGTTTTCCAGAGCAACTACCATCAGTCTCTGCAGAGGCTACAGAAATTGCTGTAATCCTCATTGTTCTAAGTTACTGCCTCAGACTTAGTAAAGACATCTCAGTTATATCAAATGAACATGAGAACATTAAACGTATCTGTGAAGATATATGTGAGACATAGCAAGCAGAAAAGCAGCAAGGAGGATGCAGTGAGGGACCTTTGAGTGCTACAAAACATTTTCTGCCTCTAAAACACATTTCTGAGAACAAAACAAGGAATAAGCACTTCATGCAAAGATGAGAGGACAAGAAAATGTAAGAGGAGATCAGGTAGGAAAGAGACAGGAAAAACAGAGCAGGAAAGGAGGAAGGAGGGAACACAGCAAGAAAACAGTTTGCAAGAATCTGTAAAACATTTAGATTTTACAGAGGTAATATTCATGGTCAGGCTAAAATAGAAATAGATGCAAGATGTATTCAGACTCTATTCATCCACAATAACCAAAATTATGGTAGGTTTTTGCTTTCCAGTAGATACAATGTCTAAACTCTGTACAGAGCTTGTAGAGCTAGCTGCATCCAAGCCACTAGACTGTCTGGATCTTTGCTCCGGAAATCTGTAAAATATGGCTACAAAAAGAACCTGAAAGAATTAGGCCTGTGCCTTTTACCAATGGTCACGTATGAACTCCAGGGGAAATTTTTGGGGTACGTGCACATATGTACGTGGTGGGGGAAAGCAAGGAGGAAAAACACAGCAACAAGTCTTCAATCAAGGCCGGGTTGGCTGAACTGGATGCTTTTCTCCCAGTTGTTTCCAGACCAAGGAAACTCTCCTTGTTCATAGCCTGAGGGAGAGCTAACTGGTTATAGTCTTTTTGGCTTTCTCCTCATTTCCACTTACTCAATTGCCATAAAAAGTAGCTATATTATGGCAGGGATTTCCACCTTTGGTAGTTCTGAAAATTTAAGCCTTAAGCCTTGGTGCTATTCAAAAACTACCAGATGGCATTAATAACAGGAATGAAAAATGCAATAGCTAAAGTGAAAGCACAGAAGGTTCATAAGAACCCTACCAAACATGACTGACTCAAGCAAACCTAATGAATAAGCTTACATCTAAATAGAAATCACAAATTAGAGACAGGAAAAATACATGGAGAAAATGGAGGCAAGCAAACAATACAGAAATAAATCCCAAATTCACCAAAAAGCAGACATATAAGATAAAATAACAAAAGTAGAAAATCAAGCTGAATGGGGAAACTTTATATGAAAAGTTTCAGAGGGGGGAAAACAAACAAACAAACAAAAATCAAAAATAACAGAGCCACTGTGAGAGAGAAGTCTATTCCTGAAAACTGTGAAGTGCCAAATTCAGCCAAGGACAGTGAAGTGGTTATGATATTTGTGGAAAAAATAGTCAAGTTCAGTGGCAAAGAAATAATGATAAAACCTACTACCCACAGCTTGTCGTGAAACAAAAGTAAGAATGGCATCTTACTGGGAATCTACACAGACTTACCTCTGCATAATATAAAACAATACTCAAAATTGTGTTAGATTATTCATGCACTCAAAGAAGCCTTTACAGAAAGGGAAGCACAGCATTTTATCAGAACAGCAAGGCAAACTGGCTAGCTGATTTGTAACGGTTTTGTGGAAATATACGTATATCCCTTTACCACTGCATCAGTATGCTTTTTTAAAAAATATATTATATATATATATATATATATATATGCACACACGCATAAAACTGAACAGAAGAGAAGGTACATTTTTGAGTTGAGAAACTCTCCTGCAGTAGGATTACCAGTAAACTCTTTTGAGGTGTGGTATGAAGGCAAACGCACAGTGCCAGGCTCGTTAGCTCCAGCATTTCTAGAGACAGAAATAACAGCAGAACTGATGAGTAAGGAGATATTTGCCAAGGTCATAAGCTGCAATGACCAACAAGTCAAAGCCTAGAACTGTAAAGGAGACTTTGCTGGTATCAATCTTTTCCCTTAGGACAAATCACTACAGATGAGGAAGAGCTCATTTCTAGTTTCTGTTTAATACAGGACTGAGCATTTAGCATATTTAGCATAAAGAAGCAGTTGTACTACTTTAAATACAGAGACAATTTGGTATCACCAAATATACAGTATAGTCAACTAATCTATTGATGTTATTTGTATTTACATTTACTTTCTGAAAATAAATGTGACAGAGGGAGAAGTTACACAATCTATGATCTTACAAAAGGAAAATGGAAGATACAGCCTTTGGGAAGCCTTATTTGGTGAGGACTGAGCAAGTGCAACAAGGAACAGGACTCGTACACTGCCCTCTCTTGGCTCCCTCACTTGTCTCACACCCAGAACAAGAGGAAGTGAGAAGAGTCTGTGGGATAAGTTGTCTGCTTGAAACACTCCTAGTCACAAGAAACCGGGTCAGTTTGGCTGTAATTGACTACGATCATTTGGAAGCATTTTATACCACGTGTGTTCATGAGTGAAGGTACACCCAAGCAGAGAATCAGCTTTTGATTTCAACCTACTCTTTTATTCTTAACTACCTATGCCTGCACACCACTGTCTGGGGCTTAGTGTAACCTCCGTGCCAAGGAACCAAGAGAAGGCATTAAAAAATGGGATATAACTTTCCTCTTTCAGTTCCTTGTTTAACTAAGACTTATGTAAAGTGGATGCACTTGCAGAGCTTCAGTCAGCATAAAATAACAGGAATGCTGCAAAGTCTCAAGCCTGACACTTTCGTAGATACAACCGTAGTGCAGCTGAACATCACAGCTGCATCACCACAAAAGAACATAAAACAGACGCCACACTTTGTGGATAGTTTCAGAACACACAGGGAACTTTTGGGAAAACAGGACTGCCAAGCTGGTATCTGATTTGAATCTGGTAATCCTCAGAAGAAATACTCTATGTATGTGGCCCAACGTGATGCAGGACATTATGGATTCCTTTTCTACCTCCATCTTGTACTTCACTAACTAAGAACTAAGCATTAGGTCTCCTCTTAGCGAATTGGCCAAGACCACCAAAAGGAATAAACATCCAGTAACACAAATTAATCATCGTTACATTTTTGGCAGCAGAGTCTAAAAGATATTATTAAAAACATTAGAAATATTTAGACAAGAGTCAAAAAGCCTGTTCTTGAGCCCCTTGGGAGTCAGCATATTAGCTGAGAGTCCAAAAACATCATCCAGCCCTGAACTTAGTGATGTCACTTTTAATGAGTTAATTAAGGAAATATTAAAAACCTGTAACAGCTTCCTTATTCCAGAACAAGCATTGATTAGTTAGCAGCCAATAAATAAAAGATAGTCAGCTTTTATTCTGCAATAAGCCTTTCAACTGCAATGGGTTTGCCAACCACCTCATTCCTCCTAGCTCCTACATGTTATTACTAATGCTTGCTGACGGAAAACGTGGAATAGTTCTGGCCTCCTCCCAAGTGTCAGAACTGACAAAAATGAAACAATAAGCAGCTTTGTCAATGGTTTATACTTGCTCCACTCGTCCTCACTGAAGATGAATGAGCAGATGAAGCAACAGTGCAAGGGGCAATTTGGTTCTACTCTGACACTTAAGCCAACCCAAATTTTTTCTTTGACTGAAGTGGAGAGAGATTCTTGATACATAAACCCTCACCAGAGAATCTCTCCTTCTCCCTCCCTTCCTTTTCCTCTCCATACTCACACTCTCCCTTCCCAAATGCATAAAAGAAAAAAGGATAAATTATGGTAGGTACATAATGGAAAACTGCACAAGATACAGCCCCTGTATCACGGTTTGATCAACAGAAGATGGCCTTTGATCATGACTCATTGGTGCAAAAGGTTAGTGAAGCAGTAGCCTAAAAGAGGTAGATTTTAGAGAGAACTGTATAGGAACTGGGTGCCATATGGTTCTTCAGGTGCATCCAGTTAGACAAGAACTGAACACTTTACAAAGCAAATGTAAATAAAAGCGATACTGCCAGCATTAATTTCCAGTGCACTAAATTCCTCTTTTCAGAGGAACCTGTCTCCCCCCAGTTGACTACATGGGGACAATAAGTTCCTGTGTTTCACTTGCCTAAAAATGGCAAATACAAAAACTTTCTTTTCAGAACTCATCTCCAGTACACCCATCTTACCAGGAAATTTTTTCCAAAGTATATTTTCCTCAGCAGCCCATCAATTAGCTTTCCATCCTCTTTAACATTCTACATATTTTGTGCTAACAAAGCTTTAAAGGCTTTCTGTGACTCAGCTTCTCAGCATGTGCATGAGGCAACTTAGGCTGAGCATGAAAAGGGAATTACAAGTCAAAGTTTAAAAGGCCTTATAAGATAATGGACGACTTCTCCTATTTCCCAAAATATAACAACCAAAAAAGAGTCTCCCCTGAGGACCACGGCACTGGCACACAAGCATCCCAGCATTCTGTAAGCTGTTCAAGCATTAGGAAAAAAAATACATCTATGGAAACTTCTCACCTGGTGTAAAAAACAACTTGTTAAAAGTTTGCACTGGGCAAGCTGGAGACCCAGTACCTACTTACAGTGTCACTGATCTAGCAAGTTTTCTCTACATACATTTTCTCTCTATAAGAACTGCACAGAACTACATAGATCTTTACATCCCCCTTTCCATGAGAGACTTATCAGCACTACAGCTTTAGTCACTGCTGCTCCATATGGAGCCGCAGGGGAGCAAGGAGAAAGGGATAGAGTAAATTCTAGTATTATTGTTTCTGGAAAAGAATCACTTGGAAGTTGCAAAGTGAGAATGAACGTAAGACAGAGAAAAACACAGCTTGTAACTCAGAGCGAGTTTTTGGAACTGCAGGCAAAGCCTCCTACGTGAAGCCACTGGGTAGCAGAGGGCTCAGGACCCACGCGCTCCAGCATGGGCTGCCTGCGCTGCTGCCCAAGCCCAGTGTGACATCCCAAACCCACACAGAGCTAATCCCAGAAAGGTTGAGGTTGGAAGGGACCTCTAAAGATCATCTAGTCCAAGCCCCCTGCTCAAGCAGGGACACCTGGAGCACGGGACACAGGTAGGTTTTGTTTTGATCCATCACTTGCCTGGAAAAGTATCTCAACGCTAGTTCTCCCTGCCTCCCCTGCAGTCAAGTTAAGCTCATGCTTTCTTCTATTTATTTGCATAGCTTTGCCATTTTCACTGATACTATCCTCCCCCAACCTTACAAATTTTAGGGGCTCATTCTGATTTTATTACTTCAAACACCAGGAATTACACATCAGACCTTTTCTAGGGCAAGAAGCTTTGTGCACTCACCAAAGTGCTGCACAATGATCACAGATGATACCCTCAAATTACCGCTCTTTGCATCTTTGCAGCTCACCTTGCAGCATCTCCCAGTCAGCCCATCACTTGCCCAAGCAGGTAGCCCTGGCTACTCTATTCATCTCTTGCCTTAAATTAGTATTCCTTCTTCACAAATATAACACGGTTTGTTATTTACAAAGTTCAAATGCAAAATATCATTTTATGTACATTAAACAAAAAAAGCCTGCTCTTTTAGTGCATTGTCAAATAAAAAGATTGACAAAAATTACATACAGAGAACACGGTAACTCCAGTTGCTGCAGTGACGCAATGTAATTCTGTAACTGCAAACAAATCAAATGAAGAGTTATGGTTGTGCACACAGGCACACACACACACACACACACTCTCCTCCTTCAGCCCCAAAAGTATCAGACATTTATACAATATTGCTACAACTAAATGATCAGAAAATGCTCTTGTGGTCATAGCCTTACTGCTCAATTTCAACTTCACAGTGTGCACGAGTACGGACAGTGTTTCTCTTAAACACCTCAAAATATACAGACAAGACCTCAAAATATACAGACAAGGCAAAGGACTAGGATTTTGTATTGCCATGCAATAAGAATGTATCAAATGAAGTGCAGGCTGGAAAAAAAAAAAAAAAAAAAAAAAGAAAAATCTGTGTATGTGCTTAATGAAAAGACAAAATACCTTTCTGCTTAATATGGTTTTGTCTTTACTGTTTTTTTCCATTTCTTCTGAAGTACCAGCTATTGTTCCAGGCACTGTCACCAGATGGCAAGACCACAGTTCTAATAACGAAGTGCTGTGCTATGATCAATGACATTTAGCAGAAGTGCTAAGGTCCCCCTCAGAACCAACCTCTAGCATTAGATTAGCCAGAAAATAGCCCTGGAAGAGCAGGCACAATGCAAGACTAACAGCTGATGAATCATTACAACTGGAGAGAAGCGAGCAGGAGCAAATAGCCTGTATTCCCATTGCAGCTCTCCCAATCTCTTCGCCGAGTACACTGCGATCCAGACAGACGTGCAAAGCAGATGTAGCTGCTGTGCTGAAGGCAAAGGGCACCTGGCATTTCATCAGGTTTTCTCCCATGGAGAGGCATAACGTATAGAACATACAGCTATTATTCTTGCAGTCAGGCTTTCCTGGCTGAAAAATGGTTATGACGTTCCTGCAGAATTAACAGATGGTGAAGTGACTAGATGAGGAAGGAAAGACTCACCTTCCATCTTAGTTCCTTCAATCCAAAGGCACACGGACTGATGAACAGCTTACCACCGCCAGGAATTAATTTAAAAGTATTTGTTGAGAATCCAGCCTCAACTGTCATGTTCCTCTTATTTGCCTTGAATAAATTTTCAAGGAATAGAAGGGGAAAAAGTATGACAAGAAATTATTAAATTTTGACAACCATAAAGTAAGCTTCTGGATCATTTTTTTCTGCTTGCTTGCTTATTTGAAAGCGTTTCATGTAAAGGATCATTGTTTTATTAAAAGAAATTCTGGACTGAGAGAGGAGGTAGCTGACCCTTGGCTTGCCCCTAGCTGTACATTATTACTTCAGAACAGATGCTGTGGATCTGCTTAAAACTGCTTAAAACATAAGCTTACTTTTTGAGTTGGCTTTTCTTTTGTTCCATAAGTAATATCCCTTATGAAGATGAAATAACAAAAAAAAAATGTAGCAAGATTTAACAAATCTATTGTTACCCAAAAAATTTCTGCAAGATTTGGAAAAATGGATCTGTAACATATTAAAAATGATGTATTGCAAATTAATACTATAGATCAACAAAGAGTTCATTTAGATCAAACCAAGGAGGAAAGTACAATCATCTATTCTGAACTATTACTTAAGTTAGACCTCATGATCTTTCTGGACCAAACATATCATTAAAATCCCAAGCTAACAAGAAAACTGTTTTCCCCACTTCAAATTCCTGTTATATTAAGCTCTCGGTTTTGCAGAGGCACCTCATTTTGACTGGAAATTTTGCTCTGATTCCAAAAAGCTTCCTCATAAAAGAGCCACTCAAAGATGATTTGATGGTCTTCCTGTGAAAACATTAAGCAAGAACTTCACATCTGTCTTCATCAATATTCAAGTATCTTCATGTGCAAACACTGTCTAAGGGGCAAGTTGAGTCAGCAGGCAATGCAGAGCCCAGGGAGACTTCACCCAGCAGTCACCTGCTTCAGGGCCTCGAGCACTGTTGACTGCACCAACCACAGCGGCTACAGTAGGAACACGGTCACCCAGGGTGTCCACAGAAGCCTAATTTCCGATGTCAGTCTCTACTTGAGCTCTACATACAGTGCATCGAAATAAAAAAATAGCAGTGCTTTTGTTACTCAAATTACAAGAAATGGGCTTTAAGCAACCCCTTGATAAGTTCCTTAAGGCTGACTCCCTTGTAGCAGAATTTCAGCTTGTCATAATTATTAGAAGCCTCTGCAAAAGTTCATTCAACTTACTTTTTCATTTAGTAATGTGAGAGAGGAAAACACACACACACACACACACACCTTGAGGAGACAGGTTGGACTAGACGTCCAGAGATGCCTTCTCTCCTCAGTGATACTGCAGTTCTACCATGCCTTAGGTTTAAGTATTCTACCATTTTTATAGCAACACATTAATATCTGTTGACACAGCTGTCCTATTGTGGGTTTTATTTGGATGTTTATGTCTGTCCCCAGAGTATATCAAGTGAGTTAGAGATTTGTTTCTGAAGTCTGCTATCTTTCAAGTTTTAAGGTTAAAAACAGTCTCTAATTTTACACAGCTTTATGACATATTTTAGTCTTAAATTGAAAATGTTTAAATTTAAGATGCTTCAATACAATAGTTTGAAGTGTTTTCAGTTTCTGGGTGGGTGTACATTTATAATTAATATGTATATTAGGTATAACTAATGCAGATACAGAAACAAACACACATCACTGCAATAAATCCAGAGCTTAAAAGCAGTCTAACTCCTCTGCAGTGTAGAAATATGAGTCCTCTTATGACAGGTGAATGACATTTTAAATGCACACTAGCAACATTAAGGTAATTTTATATTTGAGAACATGGTAACATGAAAAAGTCCATTGCTTTTAAAGCTATTTCTCATTGTGCACAAGCTCTCCTTGAATTAAAGGGAGACTTTCAGAAGTCCCTAAGGCCCTAGATTGGATCAAGTAAAGCACCTAATGCAAACAGCCTCATCAGTATATTGAATGAATCACCAGTTGAATTCAAAATAAAATCTACATAAGCAATCCTTATTTCTATGTGTAGCTTCACACAGTCTGCAGTCCATGTTTTATATAGCAAAGAAATATTTTAATTACTCTTACCTGAAGTGTTGATTATAAAAGCATATAAAAGTATTTCAACTTTGTGCAAATCAAGTTTTTACAGTTTATTGCATTTGTTTACAATTGGGGAGAGGAGAGGTTGGTGTAGCTCAAACCTGAAACCATTAGACATAACTACACAGCTTTTTTTCAAAATTCAGATCTTTTATCGCACAGTGATCAATTCCATACACTCATCTTCTGTAGCCCTCTCAATTCCATTTTTTTTCAGTTAAGTACCAACATTACTGAAAAAGTTCAAGTTCAAACACACCTACACAAACAGACAAACTAGACAGAACACTGGAGATTATGCTATCCATTTTTTTTTTTTTTTTTTTTTATAAATTTGTTGAAAGAAACCAGGCACAGAGAACTTTGGAACACACAATACTGAAAGACACCAATGATAATCATTGTGGGTTAGGTGTTTGCAAATTCCATAATGAAGTATATTCCATATACTTCCATATTCCATAATGAGTACCCCTATAGCTTGAACAACGAACATACAGATTTTATACTTCCTCAGCACTCCAAGTAATTTGTACCTTAAACACAGTGGTTCTGAAATCGTACCCCATTAATCAGAATAAGCCTAGAGACGAGATAATTAAGTGTCACCATATCCTATTCAACCATGTGCTTTACTTCACAACAGAGCTGGCTGCTCAAAGGCCAGTCTCGCAACGGTGAAAAAACATGCACAAATGAACTGAGAGCAGGCAACAGCAGGGCACCTGGGGACAGCATGGGGGTTCACGGCGGAGCATGACAGTCTGGTCACAACAATCAGAGAACCAGTACTTACACACATAACTTAAGCAAAACTGCATTATCAGACTACAT
The DNA here is from genome assembly GCA_013398735.1 of Nothocercus julius. Lineage (NCBI taxonomy): Eukaryota > Metazoa > Chordata > Aves > Tinamiformes > Tinamidae > Nothocercus > Nothocercus julius. The sequence continues at coordinate 2,222,953 of VZSV01000006.1, forward strand.
TTTTGCATGAAGAGCAAACTTTTGGGGATATTCCCAATTTGGCTGTAAGCTCTGAAGAACATAACCCTTAAAGATGCATAATTTTTGCACATTCAATTTCACATTAAATCACAAAATAAGCATTTGCTTTTCAACCACCTGCAAATTTAACTAAGCAAAACTCTTAAATTTTAAGATAAGCAAATGCATTTCCAATCTACAACTTCATGTAACATTACTAACAATAAAAGAAATTGTTGGGGAGAATTGTTAAAGAAATTTTCCCCAAACATACATACAATATATACTTTAGATAATGGATACAATGGACGAACTTTCGTTCTCTACCAAATGTCTAAAGATCACGTGCAGTTTTTAATGCTGATGGTAAATTTACAAATTCCTGCTCTTCCAGTCCAGTTCTACCTATACCAAGAAATAAACCTTCAGAAGTGCACGTATAATATGGACTGTGAACAGTGAGAATTAGTGCTTGTGCCACATAGGTGTTGCTATAGGTCCCTGTGAAGCCCTTTCAACAGTCACAAATTCATCAGGGTTATCAAAAGCTTCATAGTGGATTAGTAAATCTTGAATAGCACACTCCTCAATCTGGAAAAAAGGAAAGAAAAAAAAGAATCAGCATCAGATCCACATTTGCACCAATAACACAATTATGATCTGGCTTTAGTTGCCCTAAATTGATCTGCTACAGCCTGATCAGAAAGAAGTGAGGCCTTCTGCAGACAGTTGGAAGCAACTTCATGTTCTCAGGCCCTGGACCTCATGGGGGAACCCGACCCATCCCAGAATCTGATAGAAGGGCAATGCAGTGGAGCACAAGCAATCCAAGAGCTTTCTAGAGTGTGCTGATGATAGCTACCTAACACAGGTGAACAAGGAACTGATTAGAGGAGATGCTCTGATGCTCACAAACCAGGAAACACTGCTTGGGAATGGAAAGCTCAGGGACAGCCTTGGGAAGGCAAAGTTGCAACTCTGGATTTAAAGAGAGCAGTGTGTGGCTTGTCTAGTTATCTGCTTGGAAGTATATGATGGGATATGGCCACACAGAAGAAGGGTCTCCAGGAAAGTTGGCTGATTTCATGGACCACCTCCTCTAAGTTCAAGAACAGTTCATCCTAACAAGCAGGAAGTTAAGCAATAGTGACAGGAGGCCTGCATGGATAAACAAGTTGCTCCTGACAACACTCAGGCACATGAAGGAAGCAGGAAAAGAGGCAGAAACACACACAGGTAACCTGGGAGAAAAATAGAGACACTGTCTGAACATGCAAGAATACTTCATAGACAAGAGACACGAATGATAAGAGGAAAGGCTTCTACAGGTACGTAAGCAGACAAGAGAAAAAACAAAACAAAAACAACCTACTACACTACAGAAAATGTGGGCCTACTACTGCATGACAAAGGACATGGAAAAGGCTGAGGTACTTGATGTCTTCTTTGCCTCTGGCCATCAGCAACACCAGGCAGGGACCACTGGGAAAGCATGCAGCATGAAGCAAGCATGACTCACCCTTGGTGGAAAAGGATCAAGTTAAGAGACACACAAACAAGCTGAACATGCACAAGTCCACAGGACTTATAGGACGCAGCCACGTGTGCTGAAGGAGCTGGCCAACACCACTGCAAGGCTACAATCAATAATCTTTGAAGAATCAGTGAACCAGAAAAGTTCCTGAGGACTGGAAGAAAGCAAATATCATCCCTGTCTCCAGAAGCGCAAGAAGGAATATCCAGGAAATGAGAGGCTGGTTGGCCTCACCTTGATCCCTGGGAAGGTGAAGGGTCAACTAACCCTGCAAATCATTTCCAAATATATGAAAGACAGGAAAGGTGACTAGAATTTGTGAAGTGAAAAAAGAGTGCTTAACCAGCCTAATAACTTTCCACAAGACGACTGGTTTGGTGGACAAGAGGCAATTGGTGGATATTAACTTGGCTTTTATCATAGGATCATTATGGTTGGAAAAGACCTTCGAGATCGAGTCCAACTGTAAGCCCTTCAACACCACAGCTGCTAAACCTGGTCCCTAAGGGCCTCCTTGACACGTTTCTTGAACACTGCCAGGGACGGTGACTTCACCACTTCCCTCAAGCAGCCTGATCCAATGCTTGACTCTTCTTTCCATGTAGAAATTACTCCTAATATCTAAGCTGAACTTCAATATGCCTTTATATGGCTTTCAACAGTGTCTCCACTACAACCTCATAAACAAGCTGATGAAGGCTAGGAAAGTAGACTAGTGAAGTAGACTGAAAATTAGCTGACCTGTTGAGCTCGAGTAGCAGCACAAAGTCCAGCAGAAGGCCAGTCATCAGTATAAACTGCTGTGGTTGATACAGGGGCCAGTACCATTCAACTCATGACCTCAAGGATGGGACACAGTGCATGCTCAGGAAGTTTGACAGTGATACAAAACTGGAAAGAGTGGCTGATGCACATGAGAGTTGCACTGTCACTCACAGGGATCTCAAGAAGCTGGTGAAATGGTTTGAGAGGAACCTCAGAGCTCAAAGGAAAATGCCAAGTGCTGCCCATGGGGAAGAATAATCCCAGGCACCAGGACAGGCTAGGCACTGATCAGATGGAGACCAGCTTGGCACAGAAGACTGAGGTCCTGGTGGACCACAAGCTGAATGCAAAGCAGCAACGAGCCCAGTGAAGGGCCACAAAGATGAGTAAGAGCTTGGATCATCCAACAGACAGGAAGATGCTGAGAGAGCTTGGATTTTTAGACCGGAGAAAAGAAGTCTTGAGGGGGACCTCATAAGTATGCATAAATGCTTGATGAGAGAAAATAAAGAAAATGGGACCAGAGGCTTTTCAGAGTATAGAGCAACAGGACAAGAGGAAAAGGGCACAAATTGAAATACATGCAATTCCATTAAAAAAAAAAAAAAAAAAAAGACTTTAGTATGAGGTTGGTCAAACACTGGAGCAGGTTGCCCAGAAAGGTACTGGAGTGTCCATCTTTGTAGATATTCAAAGACCCACTACACACAGGAATGTAAAACCTGTTATTGTTGACCCTGCTCTAAGCACGGGACTTAAGGTCAGATAATCACCAGAGGTCCCTTTCTACCTCAAGTATTTTATGATTCCATACAACACATTAAACATGGACTCAACAGTCAATCTGGTTTTAATACAGACCCTTACCTTATCAAACAACAATGTATTGTTACTGTTTCACACCATTATGCGAATGATATTTAGTATATCAATACAAAACTGATTCTAAGAAGTGATCTCTGAAACAGTCTCTGGAAACTCCTTGCACTGCATTTCAGCTGTAGCAGCTTCACACTTTACCTGGATCAAAGCCAAAGGCTTTTCTCTGCTCCTAATAAGAGCAGCTTCTTGCTGGAGCTCTTCCTCTACAATAGCTGCAAACATGACAGGTGCTATTCCTGGAGAGCTAGTCGGGGATGTTGCTAACCAAGGACTGCAAAACAGTAAATCACATCATTACATCATGAGGTAATATCAAAAACAAGGTCAGCACAAGACACAAATTAAGATCCAGTGTCTAAGCCAGTGTCAAACTTACTTATGACTCTCCAGCTGTTGAGAATCCAGAACATGGTTTTCCAGGCTTGGGCTACTTCTGGTTACACACCTGGAGGAAGAAGGAAGAGAAAAAAAAAAAAAAAAAAGTAGGAAGGAAAGTGAAAGTCATTAAGTGTTCTGCTAGATCACACCATGAATTAAAAGTTCACAGTAGACATTTACAAATTTGTGAAGGGGCTTCTCCCAGGCAGTAGACACAGAACTTCAGACTGAATTTCTCTCTGTGATATTAGGGTTGCAGGATACACGCTGATGCTGATTTCTAACAAGCAGAACTTTCATGCTTAGCATTAACTTTTTTATTCTAATATCTGAGCATTTGAACAGAGATTTTTTTTTTACGAAAGTTTTTTACACCTATAATAGACAACCAATCTATGCAAGATAGCACAAGTCTATAAATTTCTTTGCCATTAACACAAAAAGAGTATGTCTTCAGACAAAAAAAAAAAAAAACTACCTAGTATTTCAAGTGAATGTTTCAGTTAAGAGGGTCATTCTACGATTCATTTGCTGCTCTAATAATGGTAATAATAAATTAAGTGCAAGTTAGCTCTTTAAGCCCCAAAATGATGAACTGTCAGTACACATCCTGCAAGGACCTCCCACATTCATAAAGCAGCATAAAATTAGAATTAATGCAATGGGAAAAAGGATCCTCATAAATACCAATAAAAAGTTCTCAACAGCAAGACATTTTCTTCTGTTGCAAAATGTCAGATTGTCTACACCACGAGGACACATTCGGTATATTTAAGATTTGTTAGGAAAAAACCAAAACCAAGAGGAAGACTGTTCTTCTTATGCAATCCCCCACTTTGGCAATATTCATTTTTTAGAGTCCTAAAGGAATGTTAGATCATATGATGAAATGCTAACAGAATTTTATGAATTACTTCTATAGAATTGTAAAAATAAATAAATCATACACACACTAATGGTTCTGGTATTCCAATAAATAAGTCTTCATTTCTTAAACCTTTTGGTAATCCTTTAAGTGGCCACAAAGCACTGGATACAAGGAAAAAAGAATTACAGCAAGCTATCTAATAAGAGAATTCCAGTAACTGCTAAGTTGTCTGCCTGGAATTTTTTTCCCCCCAGACGCAACTCCAAGGACAACAAGAACCATCATTCCTACTGCTAAGCTGTAAGGGCAAGATTTCAAAAAATATGAAAAGGAACATCCATCATCAAAAAATGACATCCAAATGAACCATGCCCAGCTTTTTGCAATAAAACATGCTTTTGACCACCAAACAGCCAACTACTCACAGAACTGAAATAAAACCAACACTAACTACTTCAGAAAACATATATATATATATATATATGCGCTTATCTCTCTGCCCGAACAGCTGCAAGGGAATAATAGTGGACCTTGGATCAGACTCAGTAGATCCACCTTCTGCAAGGGTATATTGTTTCTATGTTTCCACTGAAAAAAGCACAGTTCATGTGACTAAATATCATCTTTTTCTTCCATTTGCAGTAGTGCTGATCATATCAAACACTGTCAGGACACCCAGTGGGACAACACAAAGAATTGAAGCAAACTCTCTCCAAACTGGAGACTTCTAGATAACCACCACAATAATTTTTTTCCATAGGTGTTCAAAGAAAGACTGGTTAAAAACTCCTTTTTTTTTTTTTCCTCCCCCTGTTTTAGCTTTGATAAAATACTCCATAAGACAGCCAGTCAAGCACCATGTAATCTTTAAAGAGTAAGTCAACACATATAAAATGAGCATGAAATAAGCTAGGAAAAGGGTGGCATTTTTTTTTTTTAATTATCTTAAAGTTAATGATGATGCATCCAAAAACAATATTCAAATCAGCAGATGCAGAACAGCTGATATTAATTCAGCACAGGATAATTAGCAGTATGACTGTGGAATAAAGCAAAAGTAAGGGGAGTTCAAAAGTATAAAATAAGGTGGTGTGAAGTGAAGCTAATAACAACCATAACTTGAGCTTCTCAGCTGGAAGAGAAAGGGAAGAATCCTGAGTGCACTGATCATGACAGCAAATCAGAAGCAAGTTGCTTGGGAAAAACTCCAAAAAACAAATTTGACTCAAAAATACGTTGGGCAACTTGCTTCCATTTTAAACGACTATTTCTGCCAACACATACCACAATGGACAAAACTCACTTTAACAGCTTTCAGTTTTGGTCTCTCAGATTTAAGGAAGAATAAAGTTTGCTCCAATCTAAGAAAAGAAAGCAAAAGGCCTTATTGCTGCCTTCAGCTAACTAATAGGAAGGTACAGAAAACATGCAGCAAGAATCTTCCTGGAGGTGCACAGAGATAGAATAAGGAGTAAGCCATGGAACAGGTTCCCAGATCGGCTGGGGTATCTCCTTCCTTGGAAATACCTACAACTTGACTGGATAAGGCTCTGATCTAGCTGCATCTGCTTGGAGCAGAAGGCTGAACTCCACCAAAGAGCCCTTCCTACCTAAATTATTCCTCGATTATGACAGCAGGAGACTACTGTTAGGATGAAGCCTAGATAAAAGAGATTTCTAGCTTCTATTACACTAAAAAGAAAAAAGGCAAGAAAATAAAAAAAAAAAATAAAAAAAGAACCAACTTACTAAATGCCCTTGTTTTGGTGCCATCTTCCACCTGCTCTAATAATGGCCTACAAGCCCATTTGACAGTAACCCCTCCCTGCCTGCCCCACTTGACATCTACTGCATCCTTCCCACTCAAAGCCCAAGGAACTTGCAGCACAACCACACAAACTATTTCAAAGAGATACTTAACAAACCTGTGCCAGGACAGATAAGTTCCCTCCCATGTAAGAGGGTTTTCTAAAAGCATGATTAACAGTTCCAGTGCCACAGCACACTCTAGTGATCAGTTAGGATAAACTTAAATGCCCATGTCACCGCCCTCAATTTAAGTGTAGCTTCTAAATGTAGTAGGCAATTCAGTTATTTTGAAGCTCTTTGCGCATACTTACATCTGTGTTCTTGCTAGTAACACACTTAGCCCAGATACTAAATCAACTGCAGATACTGCAACATGCTAGATTCATTCCTCAGCTGGCGTCAAAATAATTAAGAGAAATGGAACAGCAAGAAAAGGGAAGCTGGGATATTCAGAAAAATGGAAATAGCCTCAAAAATAGAGACATTGGAAGCCTTGAAAATTAAAGACTGATGTAGAGACAGAAGTGGTTCTGCATGGAAACTGGCTCAGTACCGAACCAGCCTGATTAACTCCATTGGCTGAACTTGCCCTGACTCCCGCACAGCCACGGAGGTGCCTCAGCACTCGGCTCCCCAGCCATCCTGCAGGATTTGCTCATTTGAGGCCAGTTCAGGTCTGGTACCTCCCTGATCTAATGATTTCTCTGAAGAAAAACACAAAGCCTGGTCTCCTGCAGAACCTTTGGGTTTTGCTGTACTATTTTGTGCCATGTACTACTAATTAGCTCAATATGAGCCATGCCAGAACTCGGCCATTCCCATGTGAAGCCACAGACATGTTTCCACTAAGACTTCTCAGGGCTCCCTAGAGTAACATAGTGAAGACAACCCAGACTGCCACAACAAAGTTAAGCCATGCCAGGCCTTCATTATTAGCCTGGACTAGGATGCACAGCTGCAAAGCATAACTCCCAAAGCCAGGCTGACCCTGGAAGCAGGGCAGCCACATCTCAGCCCAGCTTCTCAGCTAATTTGCCTAGGGGCTGCGTCCAGATCACATCTTCATATTCACGGCCCTGTTAATCAACAGAAAGTTTCAGGGCTGTGGACAACTGGAAGGTGATAATGTATGGAAGAGTGTTTATACAACCACACACACACACACACACACACACACACACACACAATCACATGCAGAGACTACTGAAAAAAATATACTCTATGAAAAGTGTCAGTTTAATTACTGCATAAATAAAGAAGAGAAAATAGGAACACAAGCCATCCAGTTATCTTCAGTGTCCCATCAGTAAGTCTGACATCAAAAGATCAGAATCCCTTATGCTCTGCACCCACTCAATTTCCTTCTCATAAAAAGTAGAGAGAAGGCTGTGAATAATTAGTCTTCATCAAAACAGACCACAAATGCTGCAACCAACATCAGTGCCTACTATGATAGGAACTGTACAAAGAATAAAACTACCTCTACTCAAAAGCTAAGTTCCTAACTTGCAAATGGATGAAGCAGACACCTGGGCTTTTTACAACCAAGAGACAGAAACAGGCACCTTTAGAGACCAGATATAGCTTGGGACCGCTGACTATAGTCCATCTAGTCACTTCGATTCCCAGTATCTTAACAGATAATTTTAAGGCAGTTAGCTTAGGAGGCTTGGATTCAGCTCAAAGGATCAACTCTGAGAGATTTCTGACTGGCCAGACTGCACAGACTAAACAGAAAGAAAAGCACATTTTAGAGTGACACTGCCCGGTTTCTACACAAAGCAGGCAACCAGGAGGAAGGCCCAGCAGAACTGTCTCCTCTTTACTGTTTTTAGAGGGGGCAGGAGTAGGGGTTCTCATGAAAGACTAGGAGGTAATTGGTGTCAGGCCCCGTGCTCACCAGCAGGCCCTGCAAACCCTTCCCACCCTCCCAGGGCTTGGCAGACTGTGCTCCAACACAGCTCTGGCAGCCCAGCTGTGTAGCCTGGGGTCAGGCTGCTGCCAAGAGCCAGGCTGTGAGAAAGAGCTGCGAGAAGCCCATGGGGGCTCTCTCCTCTTTGCTCAGAAGCTGCATTAAAGCCCAGCCCGCAACGTGAGGCCTTGCTCAAGCCCAGCTTTGCTGGGCCCGACCCTGCCTTGACTCCCAGGTTTGACCTTGACCAGCCTGCTTTGTCCCCAAGGGCTTGTGTGACAACTCTCAGGACTCACCCTGGCTGCCATCAGGGAGCCTGGGACCGCGCACGTGTTGGTGAGAATTTTTTATGTTATTGTAAGACTTGAAAATTCACTAAAGAAAAAAAAAATACTATACAAAATTAAGAAAAGCACTCTTACCTTACAGGGTTGTGGTTTGGTGGATCCTCAGTTCCTTTACATCCAGCTCTTTTGATACCAGTACCTGGTGAATTACTTGCACATTTTTCTTCTTCTGTTACAAGATCACGGAATGACTTTGGCAAAGAAGAAGGTAATGAAGATGCCCTTAAACAAAACAAAAAGGCCACTCATTTTAGACATTTTTTTTCTTTCCTAAAATTTCATGCTATTCCACATTTCAGATATTGGCAAGGATCTTTGGAGTTAGAAAACACAGTCTGTCTTAGCTTTTGTCCCCTGCTAGTCCCCATCTACTAAAAGATATCACTTTGGGTCAAATGGGTAAGCACCAGGTAATTTCAGCTCTCTGAGGTTAAGTATGCATATTAACCTCATGTTAGAATTGGCAGGCACAGTTGTGAAACAGGACCTCTATTCCAGAAGTTGAAGAAATGATGGCAGCCTAGGATGCACAGGATGAAACATTCTTGAGGGCAGACTTTATTTTTGCGTAGCAAGCAGAGCAAGTCCTAGTCACTCCAAGTTTTAATACTATCACCATCCTGTCCACAGGTTGTACTGCTGCAACTCTTCTCTATAAAATAAGTACCTATGAGACTAGAATAAATATCATGGAATTTCATTACATGGAAAAAAGTTCTCCCTCCATCTTCCCTCCAGTCTATCCTTTATTTTAAAAGGATTTTATTTTCACAGATGCCCTGTCTCAGGCAAGATGCATCTTCCCTGAAAGTATTAATCCTTGAAAAGTGCCCAGACAAATTGTGCAATGCTGTAATTCTTTGGCTGAATATGTTACAGCATGCCATCATGCAAGGCAAGGCCACCTGAACCTCTTTCCTGAAGACATCGAATGACTCAAACTGTCTGAACGCTCTATAATTCCCTTACTCCACAGTGAGATTTATAAAATTGTCCAGTGAGCTTCCTTTTCTTCTACTTGTATAATTTGCACTGCTACTAAACTAGAGCCTGCACATTATCTTTCAAAAATAAAACAGCTCCAAGTATGAAAAATACAGCAATTCAGAACAATAGCTATTCTCAAAAGATTTTGATCCAAACCTTTTTTTTTTCCTAAAAAGGGCAATAATAATAAAAAAAAAAACAAGAAAAATACCAATTTCTCCACTCCCCCATCAAGATATTTGATTTAGTTCTTCAGACATTTGTACCTATTGAACTTCACTAACCACAGCAGTCTCACTCCTTTCAGAGAGCTATTTGCAAAACATCAAACACACAAAATACATTTAAGAAGAATAGATCTACTTGTTATTTACACAAAAAAATAACATATCAGTGTAAATACTATTGATGTAAAACAAGCCACCTGTGCCATGCTTACTGCCTGAAGCCTTTCAAACTACCTTTATCCGCTATACAAATTAGGACCAGCAAACATTATGAAATTAAAATATTGCTTCGCAGGAGAGCTTTAAAATGCTGCAATGAAACCATCCGAATACTGTACACGAAGCCTTATGCCAGACCACCGGGCCATAAGTTTCTCTCATACTGCATGAGCAACTCAAAAGGAATAAAAAGCAGAAGGGGAATCTGCCAGTCTCAGAGGCTGGGGAGTCATTCTGCACATTTGCTATTCCCACTGCCATCTGCCATAGAAGAGTCTAGGCAAGTGCTTGACCAGAATTGCACCAAGCTTTTACTATCTCCTGTTGGCAGATGGTTCCCTCAGGATCTGCTGCCAAAGACTCCCCTTCTGCAAAGTAGCTAGCCTACCCACTACCATGAAACCACTACTGTAATCACAGCCTAAAAAAAAAAAAAAAAAAAAAAAAAAACACAAAAAACCCACACTCTGTCCTTCTCAGCTTGCAAGCCTACCCAACACAGAGTGTTGATGGCTTAAAGCATTTATCACCACTATGATTCATTCTTCCACTCAAAGTTTAAGCACATTTTACCTCATTTAGCACTATTTCTACCTAAACACTGAGAAACTAAAGACCCAGGCATTAAAATACACATTTTTATATATACACTGTTAATTCTCAAGAGAGAAACTAACTGCTTTACTTCTCTGGTCTTGAAATGCCATAGGCTCTTCTGAGTGACACAGAAGACCAAAACAGGTTTGGAAAACTAACCAAGTTAGTAACTGTCTCTCTTCTTGCATGACATACTCTCACAGTACTTCCCAGTATAAACTTTTAAGAATGGTGGAAGCAAAGGAAGAAAAAAAGGATGAAGTGTAG
>VZSV01000006.1:2233829-2243838 GCA_013398735.1 Nothocercus julius
GGCAGAAAGGACAGACTGTTTTAAGATTTACTTTGTCTTTTTGTCAACCAAAAAAGAGCTGAAAGGTCCCACACCCTTCTGGCAAGTGTTCCTGCTGCATATCCAAGATGAGTATCTTATTTCACTGGAACACAAGTTCTATGGTTTTCAATATATTGCATGCATGGAAAGCTCAAACCATGGCCAAAAGCACTCTAGTAGTCCATTTTGAATTTCCAGACTAGAGCTCTGCATATATGGTATTAGAACAGAGGAATACTTATCATTCTACTTTGTATAGTAAAGTTAGTCTGGACAACTAGCAGAGGCAATCAAACAATATCTGGCTTGCCTAAGACAGTCTAAGGTTCACTTAGCAAATGCTGTTAACGAACAACTAGACATTAATTTGAAATACTCATATACTCCTCCTGATTCTTCACTTTAACTTTTGGGCCATCACCATTTTCCAGATTAGCAGCCAGAGAAACACTGCAAAGGAACATTTAGAACCATGTGTGACCACATGAACATTAAACTGGATTCTATCCTCAAAAAGTATAGACTGGCCTTTCCCTTAAGGTTGTTTGTATAGCACAGTAGAAACCTGATACTTCCAAAATCTATTTAATTGGAGCCTTAAGGATGCAATACATCTTCTATAGTTACCTAGGCATACTCAGAGTAAGTCCATACTTACTTTTAAAGTCTAAGCAAAGGTTTGTAGGAAATCAGTAGCTTAAAATTGAACTATACTCAACTGGTAGAGAGGACAGGTGAATGGTATGAATATCCAACCCATTCAGATACCAAACTAAGGTATTTACGCCATCTGTGTATTTTTAATGCCCTTTAGCAGAGCTGCTCTATTTCACATGCTTAAGTCAACTTAGGACAGATACTTGCTCTAAAGAGCCATTTATTTTAAATTGAAAAATGGCTACACAATGTCCTGCAAAGCCTAATTCAGGCTTATATTTAAAAGTTGTATATGGAGATTGGAAACACTCATAGGCACATCCTCCTAGAGACAAATCGCATCATGGTTTTCCCTCAAATCCCAAGGTCTGAGGGAGACAAACACAAAAAAGTGTAGTTTTAAGAAGGTTAGTATAACAAAAGAGAAAACAGATAATCTTTTAAATGACTGGTTGAAGCGAAACAAGTGCCTGGCCCAGCAACCATCAACATTGGCACCAGCACCACTTGCTTTGGGGAAGTTCTTTTGGGGCCTCTAGAGAGCAGGCCCTGGTGCCAATCGGCCAGGGCACCCCCCACCAGCCACAGCTGCCCTCCGGCATCAGCACAGAGACCCTTTCACACTGCACAGGGGTGGGGAGCAGGTAATGACTGCTGGTTTTGCAATACAGTCTACAATGTGTTAAAAAACAAACAAACAGTTTTGTAACAGGTTAATTAGTGTGGGAATCAGCCCATGTGACTGTGTTGGAAAGAGGGTCTCGGGATTGCAGGGGTTTGGTTACTTGTTGTTAATGCATAATTGTAACATTAGCAATAAGATTAAAACCAGTAGCTGGAATATTTTTTATTTAATAAGGAATAATATAACTCAATATCCCCATGTTGGTCATCATCCAATTCAACTGTCAGAGTCTCTGTGCAAATTTTTAAATCAAATCTATAGTTACTAGAAGTGGAAAAAGTCCACTAGGCTAAATAATCAATTTGCTCCTTGACCTGCATTATCAGGTGAACCCCCACATAAAGGAAGCACTGTGCTCTGGGGAGCATTCCAGGTGATCCATGTTAAGCATTCTGAAATTCATCTGCTCATGAGAATTCAGTAAGACAAATCCTACAATGTAAAAAAAAAAAAAAAACAGGTTTCTCCCATTCTAGATGTACCAGCTACAGTTCAGCTGTCAGAATGAGTTACTTTGTAGTTAAGAATCGAGAAAAAAAAAAAAAAAAAAAAGGAAATTGTCCACTCTGCCCCAAGGTGACTTAAGGATAAAATTTTTCAGGGCTGGAAGGAAGGCAAAGGGAAAAGGAGAGGCAAGAAGGGGTAAGTTTCTAAATTTTGGTATTAAGTGACTAAGTGTACATGGATAAAAGCAAATTGAGAAAACGCATGTTAAGCCCTGCTTGTATAGACCTAAAAAAATTACTCTTTTTTGATTCACTTGAAAGGCACTGGATATATTTTTAAAAGAAGGTCATCTTATGCAGTTATTTTTGTAAATATCTGCCGTAATAGCAGCATAAATAAAGCTTAGAATTTTGACACTGGAAACACTTAACCAATTCTTTTAGCTATAATCAAACCAAAAGTCTAGAGAGTAGATTTCCTGACTAATTCTTGGAGAAGTCCTTGCCACCACTATTTTTATAATTACTTAAAGGCTATATCATACCACACTACTTTGAATTCACCACACATTCATCCACTGCAATATTTATCATTCCAGAGCCAATTTACATGAACTTTGAAATGCTCTAAGATAGTAAAGTCCTTTAACCATAAAGCTGAATGTACAGTATGTTGTCATTGTCAAAGAAACTTGTACTTGTGTCTTGAAGTAAAATACTGTATTTTGAAAGTTAGTATTTTAAGAATCAGCTACAGTACCAATACACAAATGAGCTTTAACAGAAAAGACCTTCCTGAATGGGGAAAGACAAAATTGCCCTGTGTTTACCTCAAATCAAGCTCAAGCACATATTTATTTCAAATTAAAACATACTAAATTCACATAGCTTCACTTCTGACAACTTGTCTTAGGCCTGCGTGCTTTCACCCAACACCAACTGTATTTGTGAAACAAAGCATAAATCAGGACAGCACTTTATTACATTCACTGCTGTAAAGTAGTTTGAATGCATGATAAATCCATTATTCTATCACATAGAGTGATAATTACTTTGACATTTAAATTGGGCATAATTGGCATTAAAAGCCATCTTAAACACATCTCCCACATACTCACCATAAGAATTCTCGGTAGTAGCATGCATCACTCCCTCCAGCTAGCATACCCTTTGTGTTCAACCTTTGTTATCTATATTTTGGTCCATAATTGCTCTACTCCAAAGTCATTTTGGCCTTTCTCCCCCAGCTGTTTTCACAACAGAGGAAACAGCATTCATAAAGTTTTTAAAAAAGTTCTGAAACTTTGTCAGTAACAGATGATGTTCTACCATCTCCCTATACTTCACTTTGATACTGTCCACAAATACAACACAAACAGTTGAGGGCCAGACAGGATGACCTTCTGACTCACTGCAGCAAAATTTTAAAGAACTGTTAAATTATAACCACTATATTTCCATCCCTTTGATCATTTATTTTATTTCCAAAAGGAGATACAAATAGCTCAACACCCATCTTTTGTAACAAGCATAACTAAAGCTATTTTTATGTAAGAAAAAGCTTCTGAGAAACTACTCAATGTCAAAATCTCGCAAACAGAAGTGATATTTGAATCACAACATACCACGCGTTCCCTAGTTTTGCAACTTTTGTAGGTATGGGTGGTGTGGTCATTACTGGAGCAGTCTCCACGCTGCTACTTGCTGATCCATTATCTTTTGCTGCCAGGGCAATCATTTTCCTTTGCTTCTGAGAAAGCCTGATGCCATGAGAAGCCATTCTGCTGTGAATTGGTATTGAAAAGACAGAAGATGTAAGATGACCAAATGTCCTTTTAAATTACTCTCCTCTAATTTTGAAAATTAGACTGAGAAATATTTCTTCTACTTTTTGTTCAAAGTACCAAAGTGTTACATAGGTAGGATTTTATTTCTTTTGTGGGGTGGGGTGGAAATAAAAGGATTAATGAATTTCAAGAGGGGCTGAAAGAACAGCACCACATAACTATTCATCACACAAATTCTTATGAATAAAAACATGCAGAGTAGTAATCAAGTCTTCAACAGAGATGGAGTACCACCAGGTGAAGATTATTTTCTGATTTGGGGACTTCTTAGAGACTGTCAGAAAGCTATCTCCCTTAAATGAAAAATACTTGTGCATTATATAAACAGAACATAACTTTTTAAAATATTTATAGTAATTTGATTTCTAATTTGGATTCTCCAATCTCAGCAGTTTGGTTCACAGCTTCTGAACCGATCAAAACTGTAACCCTCTACTTACCATTAAGAAAAAACAAAAACACAACACCCCAAATTTTCCATCAGATTACTATAAGGCACTTAAAACTGGCAATAAGCATACATAATGTGTCCTTTGTGAGACACGGTATTTGGGCTCAATAACTTAGCATATTGGAGGGCTCTAGAATTGTTTCCTAGCTCTCCTTTCTAACAGCGTCACATTATAGAAGTCACATGTGACACCTCAACAGTTCTCTTCTACGCTTCTCCATTTAAGAAACACTAGGTTTAACTCACTGCCTCCTGAAAGCACACGCTTCTTGTGCTATATTTGAGGTGCTTCTCAGAACAAGAGGCATCCTTCCTTCTAACTGAAGAAATATGATCAAACATGTCAACACTTGGGTGCTGCGGAAGGTCAGAGAATGCGAGCAAAAGGAACACTTCAGAATCAGTGACAGTGCTGGTCCGCAAGCAGTTTCTTGAGTTAAATCTTTTTGGTTGGAAACATGCAATTTCAACTAAGTAAATCACTCATTTAACATACCAGTTTAGCAGTTACTTCTTTCATATTCCTAAATATGAAGACAGGCAATTGGCAATGCAATCGAAAAAGGGATAAAGTTGAATGCTCACAGAAAAACATTGTGATGAAGTAAACAAAACTGTTCTCCTGCTTGTTTTAGACTCCGAATTGTCTGAACCACCAAGAAAATTCATAATAGCCTGGTCTATCATATTTTTCTTTTATAGTAGTTGGTTTTTACCAACCCTGAATTTGTCTTTGGCATGGTTCCACATTTCTGCATATTTTCTTCAATTTCCATGATGGTTCTTAAATCCATCGCAGGAGGGCTGGCAGGGCTAAATGAAAAATAAGAAGTTACCTTACAAGGCACTCATTTTTACTTACATTCCACAGTTACAACCTTCACTGAAATCCTCCAAATCATACATATGATTGGTAACCAGCTGTATAATTTATGTCCATTTCCTCAATTATGGCAAACCTCAAATAAAAGTTTTGTCAGAAACATTCTATAAATATACCTATATTTAAGATCATACTGCAAAAATACTTTCAAGACATAATGAAATGAAAAAAATATGTAAACTGTGATTACTTTAAAGAGTCAGTCCTGAATATTTATTTAGTAGTTAACTGCTCATGTTAAGAATTAGAGGCATCGATCACAGCTCTTTCAGAGGCTTAATTAGATCTTTCTTTGAGAAGCAGGATTAACATGATTTCACATGCCAAGAGCTCACTTTGCAAAATTAGCAGTTTTGCAACTAAATGTTTTCACAGTTTGGGAAACTGTTTTTGTTTTGTAAAAGACCTAGTTTTAAACTTTCACAGAAATGTGTGAATTACATCCAGTTATTTCTAAACTTTTGAAGACACCTGTGAATTAAGATGTACTAGAGAGACTCAAACAAACAGACATTGAAACCTGCTTCACAAGCAGCACTGACTGTTCATTTATCTGTCTGTCTCTTCCTCCCCAAACCAGCTGTCACAGGCTGACTATTAAATTAACCAGTGGGAGTTGACCCCAAATTCAGTATTCACTTCTGCTCAACAGCACCTCAACCAAACACACTGGAGTATTAATCCTTAAAAAACTCTACACAATAGTGCTGCCAGCTTTTCCTTGACATGCTAGTAGTACTAGAGAAAATGTGGACAGAAAAAAGGGGGGACCTGTAAAAGGACAGAAACACTGTACCTAAGTTCTACAAATTATTTGTTCCCTTTCCATGTAATCCTCTAAAAATATTCTGAAAGCTCTTTAAGATAGCAGAGGAAGGTAGTGCTTCTTCCAACCACTAAAGAGTTTGTTGGAGGAGATGCAAATATAGGAGTGTGTGTGTGGAGATGGTAACGCACCTCCTATACGTGCATAACTAAGCAAAGAGACAACACACACAGCCTGAAAGGACCCCTCTTGCCAAACGAAACAGGTAAATTGTAAAACTCAAATCTTAACTCTGATAACCTGTATTCACAAAGACCATTAGCCACAAACCAGCAAGGGCTTGGAAAACTCAAGTAAATTATTGCTATCTCCTTTCCGGATTCTGTATAGGTAACTGTCAGAGACAAAACACCAGGCAAGACTAGCACAGTATACTTAATCTTATGTATGCAGATACTGCCAAAAATAAATGGATTACTGATTCTTATTATTGTATCAGTTAAAGCTGAGGTGTTTCTTTTTTTCAGAGACCATTTAAGCCAAAAGACATAGCTTAAAACATCAAAGTACAATGGCACTTCTAATAGCTCCAGCTGCACTATCCTCTAAACCTCAGTGATTTTGCCTAATTTTTAGAAAGCTGAAGATATTTTATATAGGGTTAACCAAAAATTAATGTATCTATCAATTCCTTTTCCAAAAAAAAAATTTAAGGAAATCCATCAGTTTTCTTAGACTGCTGTAGTCTGCTGACATATTTAGTTTACCAGTGAAGTTCATAGTACCTGATGCACAATCAGTTTGAAGAGCAGTTAGCATTTTACTCTGAATAGCCAATTACAGGTATTCACTACCAAATAAAGAACAGTGACTGCAAGTAAGATAAGTATCACAGCTATTACTCCACCTGAAACTAGTAGCAACCCAATTGGGAGAGCTTGCTGAGCTGGTTTTGGTGCTGGGAATGGACTGCGGAACAGACTGTGACGGTGCTGGTGATCCTTCGCATGACTTCCTGTCTTTGATTGGTTTAGAGGCTTTAATATCCTGATTATATGGTTTGTCCTTCACCTAAAAAAAATAAAATACTCATTGCACAAGTATTCTTACCTTATTTTTTTAAAAAAAACTTAAAGAAAGGATGTTGCAAGCAATTTGAATGACACATGAAACATTTTAAAGAATACATCAGAAATAGTAACTTAGTTAATTCCCTAATGCTCAGTCTACACTATTTATACTTTTCTTTTCGCTTCATACTTCACCTAAGTGAAGATCTGCTTCTTGGTAACTGAAAATTGACTCAGATGTGCATTTTGAAAGCCCTAACAATTATGCACACAGAACTGTTCAACTGCAGCAGCCCAAGGGTTTTTCTAGTGGTGGTGGTGGTTCCCCCCCCACCACCTTCTGAAGTTCAGATTTGCTTTACACTTTAAGTGAAATAAAATGGGTTAAGAGTTTACATAACTGATACTTTACATTGAGATTTTATAAGCAGTACAACATATAAAAGTTATTATACCACAAGAATAAACCACCATCAGATGACTTAACAAGAAATACTTATTTGTATTTATTCTACCAGAAAAATAACATGTACTTAAAACAAGATCTCTATTCCCTTTTAAGGGCAACTTCTTCTCAAAAAACACTCCCAAATGCAAATCTTGCTTTTTATGGATTAAATACACACTGTCAATTAGTGAAGAAGGAAGAATGCAAGTTGCTAGAAAAAAAGGAAAGCCAACCTCAGGCCTCTCTGCATGAAATCCTTTCATGAAGTCAGGGGACTGCAAGTCTCTTGGGCTACTCAAGCCTGCATAGCTACCTTCAGAGTCAGATGTTAAGAGCTCTGGAAGCGATTCCACGGAGTTTGTTTTATCCAGTTTTACTGAGCCTAAGAAATAAGAGGGTATGACAATCACATCATGAAAGCAGGCCTAAAAAACGCCAAGAAAAAAATATTCTGAATATACAATAGTCAAGAGACATAACTAGTCTAGAACAACTGTAAGCAATCTTTACAATTTAAAGTATTTTTGCACACTAAGATTACTCCTAGCTTTCTCTCTCTGCCCTCACAAAATATACCTAAAAAAAAACACACCACACACACACACAAAAACACCCACACAGGAACTGTTCTGTTGAAAATAAACGCTTTATTGTATTTCAAATAAAAAGTGACTTAGTTTTGATATTCTAGGAAAAAAATGCTAAAAAACACCACACTAATACAAATGTACTTAAAGACACAAGGGGCAACTTTGATCAAAAACAAAAAAAAAACAAAAAAAAAAAAACCATTTTTTTTTTTTTTTTTTTTTTTTTACATAGTATGAACTTCGGGCACAATCTTAGGATGACAATCTTCCTTTCAAACAAAACAGAAGTTTATAGAATTCAACTGAATGATTCAATCATTTCACTAACAACTTAAAGATTCAAGTACCAGAAAGAAAGAGCCTTCGCAAGATTTGCTTATTAAACTACAGAAATTACATTGTTTTACACATTAAACTTGATGCTCTATTTTTATACCTGAATGGAACCTCTTTCACACTGACCTGTAGAGGCTGGACTCTGAATGATGTCTGATAGGTTATACCCTCCAGAGCTGTCAGATCGTTTCCGTGGCTTCTTTTTTGCCTTGTTTTTTGCTCTTTTGAAAAGGGCGTCCCTATGGATGGATTACAGCATTCATGAAATAATTCTGAGACTTTATTAGCATCAACCGCAAGTTTTTCAGACAGCTGCTGCTGCAGTTAAAATTTAAACAGTTGTACTGTTTAAAACAGCACAATTCACTAGCAAACGCTTAGCAAAGTGATCTAGGATGAAGAAAACAATTCTTTTCCATCTAGATCTGGTCCACGGCACAAATGCTTCCGCTGAGAGATCACATGATAAAGCAACTGCATAGGCTGGCGCTGCCACCTAGGTCAGATTAAACCAGCCATCTTTTGGAGCAACTGACAAAGCAAAATTGCTGCTGTTTTCCCAAGCCAAATACTGAGACTACCAAGACACCAGAGCACATGAAAGGTCATACTACCAAAATCTTGCTTTTTCCTATGCTTACTGGGAAGGTGAAGTCAAATCAAAAGGTGTCTTAGATTTTGGCAAAAACACTAGAGTTTGAAGCGCTTTACAACAGAGAATCACACCTACTCTCTATTTTAAAAAAATTGCTGTTCAACAAGTTTATTATAGGTAGACTGCAAACCAATTCCTACACCAATACTGTAACTTTTTTTTTTTTTTTTTTTTTTTAAATCCTTATACTCTCCTATCCACAGGGTAGATTAGGCAGCAATAAGTTCCTCACGTGCCTTTAGAAAGGCTGAAAGGCTTGAAGCCTCATTCAAAATAGCATCTCAGTTCCCTTATCTACTAGCCCTTCTCTGGACCAGTTTAGTCAGTATAAACTTTCTTGATGCAAGTAGTCAGAACAGTACGCAATGTTCCAGAGGACATTATAATGACATTTTATTTTGCTGCCTCTGTTAGGAACATGCTACCAAGTCATTCTATCAAATTAATTTATTGTATTTGTGATAATGTCACAGTCAAGTTCTCCAGTTAAAGTACAAAAAAAGCATATTTATTGTTTGTTACAAAGCAGTTAGAGAAAAGATGTATCAAGTTAGCCTGCCAAGATTTCACATATTTTGTCGCATTCATGTCTATAGAAAAAGTTTTGAAAGGCAGAATAACGGACACCTATAAACAGACCAAGACCAAATTATCTAATTTACAGTTGGTTTGATTGCATTTCTTAATATTCCTAAAACACAGGTAGTGTGTTTTGTTATTGTCCAGTCAGCCAGCATCCACTTCAAAGTGAGAGATTGAGAATTCCTGCTTCAGAATTATGTATTTCACAGGAAAACTGTTAGATTCAGAAGTGTAAATTATCACCATTTTCCAAACAGATTTACAGTATATTAAACTCCCCATTTTCGTTTCACTCATCTTTCCCAACTCAGTTAAATTCAATGAACTGTGCAGTTGATCTCTACATTTGCAGGTGCTTTCCTCACACACACAAGGGCCAAACATTACCCTGAATATTCATTTTGCCACCTTTGCTCCCATTTTTCTTATAAATTGAAAGCATCCCACTGCAGTTCCACAACATTCTGTAATATTTAAGGAGACAGAAAACAGTCCAAATCCTCCATTCCTTCTGTTTCTTCATATTTCAACTCTGAACCCAACTGAACACCATATACAGGTCCCCTGGTTAA
>VZSV01000006.1:2243933-2255483 GCA_013398735.1 Nothocercus julius
CACACCACACAGATACTATACCAAGGCAATTAAAAATAAACCTTACTGAGAATTTTGTTCTGTATTCATTTCATCCTTTAAAAAGACAAAGTTCTCTCCATCTTCAGGATCCAAAGAACTTATGTCAGGTCCATCTGGATAAGGAGTAATTACTCTCCTGACCATAGCTGGAATCTGTAATTTTAAGAGAAGTAGAGTAACAGTTTTTAAGTTGTGTGTTAGCAGATACATGATCTCTTGTATAATGACAAAAAAAAAAAAAAAAAAAAAAAAATCACAGGAATTTATCATTTTTCCCCCTAAAAATCCAGTAACAAATTAACAAAAAGTTTACAAACATAAGATCTTTAAGAAAATCAAAACTTCAAATGACTCTGAATGCATAGTTTTCAATTGCCAATGACTTCTGACAGAATAATGCTTCAGAGTTCTGCAAAGCCTTTTACTACTTCTGCGCACTTAAATGACACTGGATTATGATGTACCTTGGTTTTCCCCTTATGTCCAAAACTTCAACTTTAAAACCATTTTCCTATTGTTTTTCCTATTTGTCCACACTCCATTTTCACTAGAGAAAGTCTTGTTTGCGTACCTCTGCTTTCTGCTAGATAATAACAGATGCCTTTTTCAAACTTTGCTTTTTTTTAACCAAAAAAATATTAGAGAACACTAATACATTTAATGTCCATAAGTAATGTATTTAAAGGACACAATACTATTGTGGCAGTGACTAACACATAAGGAAATACAAAGTTCGTGAAAATAACAGTAGCAACAAACCTTAATTTGAATCAGATGCCCCAAACTCAGCCTATCAACAGGCACTGCATGTATGTATCTCTTCTTATTTTAAACCTAGTCAGCTTATACTTGGATGTACAACTTACCATTTTCCTGTAATAAACTGAAAGGTCCCTTACAGCTTCATCACTTAAGACATCCAAAGTCCTAAGAAAGTATCACAAAGTTAGTTTACCATGCTTACAAACAAACAATAAAATCCACCCTATGTACATTAATCAAAGGATTCCTACAAATATTCTATATGAAATTTATCCATTCACGGTGGTCACAGATTCATTCTGTGACATTTACGACAATAAATAAGTATGTCAACGACCAAGCTTTACTAAGCAGGCCTGGCCTTTGTGAAAGGCTCTCTTTGCATAAAGCTGTCAGGACTAAGTTTGACCTGTCTCAAGCTATCAGATTAAAAGCAGAACAAAGCATGATGATCAACTATGCACAAATTCCAATAGCTGTGATAAAAACAGCAGCAATGTGACATAGTCTAGAAGTGCTGTCATCCCTAACCTTTTGTAAACTAAAAAGATCTTTAAGAACTTCTATAAGTAAAAGTAAATATGTCAAAAATCCTAGTATAAACAGAGTGGACCATCACCAGTTTTTTTTGTTTTGTTTTGTTTTTTTGTTTTTTTTTTTTTTTTTAAGTCTTTGCCAGAAAGGATGATGGAAGATTGCCCTGAGAAGATGATATATACCCTGAGAGCAACTCAAGGCCCTGTCTGGGCTCTTCCTCTTCTTGATAAGGGAAGAGCCCAGGACACCTCCACTTTCCTAGAAGCCTAGCTGAAGATAGGTAAGTAAGTACAAGTCTTCTTTGTCTTCTTTTTTTGACCTTGTTATAGGTAGTTAAAGCAAAAAGATTAACAAAAAGCAGGCCCATCCTGTTTAGAAAATGCACTAACTATAATAAGCCTACTTAAAACAAATTCAATTAGCACAGTAACTATTGTGTTAAATAAAACCAGAAAACCATAGAAACAAAGCAGTTTTATGCATCATCAAAAATTTAAAAACTCTGAACAAACTTAGGACTAATCTCAAATGCCACAGAACAAGAGAAGTTTCTCCCCTTACTTCAGGCTTACAACACAGTCTTGTACTATAGCACTGGTAAAATGTCCAGATACTTAATAGTTCATCACTACCTGTTTCTTGTAAGTGAGCTTCCTTTTAAGTTCGCAGCATTTAGTTGTACTTCAACACTTACTTGCCCTTATTAACTCTCCAACCATTTTGCTTTTTGCAGTATATGAATTTAACAGCTTGTGCACAACACACAACTGCATCCCTCCTTACCTTGCTTCAAGCAAAGCAGCCATGTTGAGTCCTATGAACTGCAAGCAAGACAGTTTTAGCTGCTCAGCATTATACATTGCCGAGAACTCCAGCAGCTCCGCAGCATTCTTCAGCGTAACTGCAAAGAGCAGACATGACTAATTAACCATGTAGCAGGCTGTAGTCTCAGCAGTTTTTAAAGCTTAGTACAGAGTGTCATCGAGTTATTAAACCATACCAGAAAAAATACACTCTCTTTTCTATCCCTAGAGAAAATGCTAATGGCTCAAATAGTTAAAACCTACAGCAAGCTCCACAAAAAACTTGGCAGCAGCTTGAATGCAATAGCTGCTTCACAAAGATAGAAACGTCCTACCTACAAATATACAGCTTCAATATATTGCAACTCAAGGCGGCTGGGGGGAGGACAGGGAAATATATCTTAGGATATTTTAAAAGCAAGGATTTTGAATTTAATGAAAAAGGACAGATATTCACAAAAGTAAAAATTTGGTTTGCCTTAAGTCCCCTTTCCCTCTGTCCCTCCACCTCCAAGACAGTGAGATGGAAGAGAAAAAAAAAAAAAAATCAGGAAAGGAAGATCACACCAACCTAGAGTATCACCCACACTAAATGGGCAATTGATTAGAGCTGCACAATGAACAGCAAAAGGAAATCAGAGAAGAAGAATATAAGCAAGTAACTCTCTAGGGAAATACACTAGAGGAGAGGGAAAAAAAGCACAAGAGCACTAACATCTATAGCATAAGTGTATATCCTTAAACCATTATCATCGAAATGGGAGAACTCACTTTTTTCTGCAATGGCCACTTCACAGATTTCTTTGAGCCTGGATATAAGAAGCTGGTCTGCTACCACAAGAACATTGCATATAAACTCCACATTTTGAGAATCTAGAAAACAAAAGCGTCACAAACACTGAGCAAATCACAATGGAGCCAACGGGAGGAAGTCATTGGGACAACTACATCAGATTAAGCTTTCAGTGAAATTTAATAGAGGACAAATGTATTAGCTCTGCAAATTTTGACAGGATTTCCTAAGAGCAAGTGACAGTACAGACGAGAGCAAAAGGAGGTCTTTTGAGGCAAGAGGAGTGGCAGAAAAGGAATACTAAAGAGGTTTGTCAAGCTAACGAAAGGGTTAGACAAGGCTCAGGATAAACAGCTACTACCTCAATATTTAAACAAGAGTCACATGAATGGGGATCTTCCACATAAAGCAAAACAAGCATGAAGTTTCTATTTAAAAAAAAATAGAAAACTTGCAGAATCTATAGCTGTTCAAAATGCATTACTGGTACCTTTTATTGCAACAGCTTCATCTGTATACATATAATCTACAATTATCTGTAGTATGTCAGAATGGATTGGCATTTCCAGAGCTGAACAACAGGAAGCCTAAAAGACAAAATGATTTTTTTTTTTCTTTTTAAAAAAAAAAGGATAAAGTAGAGCTACATAAAGACCCTGCATAAGAACTGAACTCCAGTTCTTTTCAGGGTGAGAGAGTCAACATGAACCACTAAAGTATATATTTGATATTACTCAAATTTAAGCAACTTCACTACTTAACTTAACTTCCATTTTTTCACGTGACTTTCAGCAAAGCTTGATATTAAAATATTTCCTTTGCTTTTGGACATGTGACTGATACCAATGTATTTCCTATATCAAGTTTTAAAAATCTTAAATTAAGAAATTTAGGTTTTTCTCTTTTTTTTGATACAAGATTGAAAACAGGTCATTTACAAAATATATTACGTACAGATTCAGAATGATTTAGTTTTACTTATGAAATAACAGATTTAATTTACAGACTTCACATAGCTAATACAGAACTCACTCATGAAATGGACATTTGACTTATTTTTTCCTTCTCTTCTTCCATCAGTCATCTCAAAATGTTTTCATAAATGTTTCCTCAGGAACAAGTGAGGAAAAGGCATCAAAGAAACTTACAGGATAGGTAAAATTTTATTACTTGGCAAAAGAGCTGCCAATATTTTGCTCAGCTCTTAGATTTACATCTTGCCAAAGGAAGTCCCTTTGCTAAGGGAAAGTTGGAAATCCCTGAACATTGCTTCAGCCTTCAGTTGCTGAAGGTCCATTTGCACCTTTCCCCTCTTTCACTAAGCATGAGCAACACCTTCAGATCCTCAAAACAAGAGGCATCTAGGGACATTACATGCCCAGTGGCAATCAGGCCATTGACACACCACTAGCAAACAGGAACCAGGGCAAATAAAGATTTGCAGCTTTTGAAGAAACTAGAGAGTATGTGGAAGAGCCCAGACTATCCTTGACATCCTCTATTCTTTAGCAGCTTATCTCAAATAGAGATTCTGTACACTAATTCTTTATTCTGCAGCATCCTTCACTCAGTATTATTCCAAATTATTCCAGACTGCATGAAAATCATTTACATTGTACAATTATTTACAGAAGGGACATGAAAATTCATCTACAGTTTTCAGCCTCCTTTTACACCCATGAACTAGCTCAATATAAACCTTTAAAATAAAGTAAAAGAATTATTTCTTTTGATATACATTATCACATCATAGAGAATTTCAATCATTCAGATAAATCAAAGCTCATTTCTTTGCCTTCAAAGTGGGATCCAAGAGTCTAATCTCTTGCTTATTACTTATTTACTTACTTATTTAGAGCCTGCTGTTCTGGAATAACATTTTCACTTATTTGATGCATTAAAACTTAACATTACACATGTTTAACAGCAAGCTTACCTCAATCCATGAGCTGCTAAGCATGCTGTGAAAATAATCTGCAAAGAAAGTAGTTTCAGCTTGAGATGCAGTAAAATTTCATTCACAGAAAGAAAAAAATATATATGTATATACACATACCAAGTCTTGCACAAAGTACACATTTATGACACGGGAATTCCTTTCCATCTAATGATTTCAGGGTCACATCGCAGAGGTATGAACTAGAAGACATTTAAGGGGATCAGAGCTATGACTATTCAGAAGTACATATATATAAATTATAAACTACAATAAATGCTTGCATACTTTAAACAAGTTTAGGCTTTTCAAATAAAATATACTCAATTTTAATAATGTCAGCTGAAGTAAGCCTAATAGAACAGGCACAACAGTTTCAGAAGATGGATTTTCTTCATCTAAAGCAAAGCTACTCAAAATGCGGAGTCACTTCATTTTAAACATTTCCTTCAGAACAGTCACTAACTGTTTCAAAATACTCTGACTGAAGCCAGCCATAATCAGTTTATTTAGACAACTTAAAATGGTCTGCATTAACTTTATTACTAATCAATAGCTACCATAAGATTTGGTAGTACATTTTAAGAGTAAGGTAATCCAAATTCTACAAAAAGGTACTTCAACATACATAATAAAAACTATGTTATGTTTTATTCAGCTTTTAGTACCACCTTACAAATAATGTCATCAGATCAAGGAAATAAAGAGCGAGCAACTTGGTTAAAGTGTAGTGATTTTTTTCCTGCTGAAATATTTCAGAGACTTTCCTCATTTAAAAAAAAAAAAAAAAAAAAAAAAAAAAAAAAAAAAGATACATTTGTTTATTTCAAACTAAGTTAAGTTTTACTAACAGTTCAAAAGATTCTTGCAAAAGTCGGAATGTACTTTAGTTGTACTACCTTCAAGATTTTCCCTGTCATTACTATTCCTCAACACAATTAACCCACAAAACATGTTAACGTACAACAGAAACAACTGAACATATATATAACCTATTCCAGATTACTAATTCACGTATCAGTCGATAAACAGCTTTAGCTTCCAAACAATTACTGTGGAAGAGATGGGTATGCTAGAAGTTAAAGCTCAGTTTATACTCATCAGATAGAGATGACAGAGACTGATGAGGAAGAAGGGGGCAGGAAAGGAAAAAGAAACACCACACACCCACAACACCCAATTGTTAGTTTACCATCTCTTCTGATTTAGCTTTGGTTTGTTTCCATTTCTCCTGTTAACAACGTTTATCTTTCCATTTTCTAATCTGACTCCATCCAACCTGCAAAAGAGCAGTAATAAATACTACAATTTATATATAGTTCCAACTATTAAGAAAACCAGATACAGATTCAATAAGTAACAGCCCTTCAATAGGTTCATATTGTAAATATGAAAAAAAAGAATCAAAACTACGTGTCACAGAAAACTAGACTGGTTTGGCCATTTCTTGAAAGTCCTCATTTGCAAGGCACAAAATATGTCTGCCATAGCTAAAGTATAAGAATAATCTTACTTCTCCTGAAGTCATATTGCTATGGTTAAGGCTTAAGCCCATCATCACAAGGTCAAAAAACTAGGAACCACATTTATTGCTCCTGGTCAGGTAGCTAAAAAAAAGGGAATGGTGTAGAAGAGACATATGTTTCAGCACAACATCCTAACTCATAAAGAAAATTTGTAAATTGGGCCTGGTAAAGATCCAGGGGTGTTGCTGGCAGATTAGGAAATAGTTTATTTTCAAAGGGAAAATGCTTTACGAAGAAAATTTTACATGAGAACCTAATTTTAGTAGCAGCTTCACATCTTTATGTACCATATGCAAGAAAACTGCCCTGAAAGAGCTCATTTCCTCCTTGGAAAGGAAGCAAGTGCCAGAGAAAAGAAATACAGTTCAGAGATATTTGATTTCATTTTTAGTACTTTCCTCATGTAAAAGAGCATCAGTTGAACAAGTACTTGACTTTACTTTTTATTGTTTTATGCTAAATATGCTCATCATCTACAAAAATAATAGAAGAACATGGGCCACAGCATAAGACTCCAACACTCAATGAAATCATCTGTCTCTAGCAAAACTAATATCGATGTTTTATGGCAGTCAACCTGGAAAGTCAGATCACTTGCAATGGATGTCAAGCCTCAGAGAGCTCACAGCCCAAAGATGCGAGGCTAGATGTTCTAAATAACCTTCAAGAGATACTGAACAGAATAAAGGGCAAACAGCACATTGCCAGGACAGAGAAGCCAGCTGGAAAGCACTGCTTTACATACTGAATCATACTAGGGAATTCTACTTCTGACATTATTCAAAATGTCATACATGTTTTTTCTTCCGGGAAAAAATGTCAGAACAAGCTGATTTTGCACTGAAAGGCTGACAATGCATGACACTAGTGCAACTTTCATCCTTACAACCAAAAGGTAGACTAATTGACCCTAACCTACCTCCTAATTTCATGCCAAATGAAGTTTCATCAAGTTAAGTAAAACATATCACAGACATGGTGCAGAATATGAATGTATTTCCCTTCACATACCTTCCACTTAGGTTGCTGAGTCCAAACTTTTTTGCAACGCTTTGCA
Source organism: Nothocercus julius (assembly GCA_013398735.1). Classification (NCBI taxonomy): domain Eukaryota; kingdom Metazoa; phylum Chordata; class Aves; order Tinamiformes; family Tinamidae; genus Nothocercus; species Nothocercus julius. The sequence continues at coordinate 2,251,369 of VZSV01000006.1, forward strand.
ACATTTTTATGAGGTTAACTTCTTCACCAGCAACTTTGTCTTTTCTAGGTTTGCTCTTCTGTTTTTCGTTTATAACTTGCACTTGATTATTTCTGTAGATCTCCAATGCAGACTTCCCATTATCTTCATCAAAACTAATTTTGCTCAGGTTAGAAATTAACACATCTTGATATTCTTCCGATTTTTCTTTATGCATGATTTTTGGTTTGTAACCATGAGTCAAAAGATCACAAGTATCTGTGTATATGAACTGCAGAAGATATGCAAACAGATCTGGATGAACCTTCTCTATTGCATAGAGATCACATCCAACTGCATCTTCATCTTTACGGTAGACATCTGGAGCATCAGGTTGATTATCACTGGAAACAAACAGCTTCTTGAAGACATCAGAGCGTGCAGCCAAGATGTATTTGTGCACTGGGTAAATTCTTGTGCCAATCTGAAAAGTCACATCATGGATGCTGTCCATTTCATCTGCTTCATCTAAAAATTTGCCAAAATCCTCTCCAAAACTTGATGACGACACACTTGGAATTTCATAGAGACTAGAACAAAATTAAAACCATATTAAAAAAAAAAAAAAAAAAAATCACACACAAAAGCAAACAAACAAAACAAAAAAACCCACACACTCTTTATTTCTACAGTTAATTAGAGCTTTACATTTTCCAGCATTTCTAATGAAAAGAGGGAGGTATTTTAGTTTCAATTTTTCTTACTTTGCCAGACTAAATTAAGTTTCATGTCCTAGTCTTTACATATTTGCCTACATAGCATATTATTAGTAACTAAAAACACATAAGAAAGATCACAATATCAAATATCAGATTTTTTCCTTATAGGAAGACAGTAAAGATACATGAACAAAACTACCTTATCTTCATGTCATTTTTTGAACAAGGGAAAACAGAAGTGTTTACTATGTTTCAGGTTACAGTTCAAAGCAATAATAAAAAGGCTAATACACAGCCATGTATCTGATTCACTGGAAACTAATATGAGCGTGCAAGGAACATCATTCAGTATTCTATTTATTTTTTCTTTATTTTTCCGCCCCTATAAAGATTGCCGTTCACTTTCATCTAAGAACTGAAGGGGGAAAACAAAACACACACACACGAAAATTACAGCTCTTGATATTTTAAGCATACCTTGTTTTAGGATCTGACTGTAAAACAGCAAAATTGCATCCATTAGGATCTGTGGCAATGCTAACAGCTCGGTGGACAAAAGCAAGCTTCTGAAGTCGAATTCGTTCATACATACTGTTTGTATCATACTGACAAGACACCTCACATGAAGAATTCTGAAGGCCTGAAGCAAGCTCTGCTAAAAAATATATATATATATATATATATATATATATATAAAAACACAGGAAGGCCAAGCTAAAGGTAATAAAATGAAAAGGTAAAATTTATAATTTCTTCAAGCCCATCAATGAAGTCACTGAATAAAGCTGGATTGATGTGAAGATTTCATCTGCTAGCTGAAATGTAGAAGACATGTTTTAAGAGCTTAGTGATACATAGGATAGTTTTCAACAAAAAGATTCTTATGGAAGTGTATTGCTGCCTGTTCATATGAAATGAAGTAACTCCATCTAACATGTATTGCAGCCTCTTTCGAAATAAATGAAGTCCATATACACCAGTTCCCCTGAAGATACAAAACTAACAAACAAAAAAAAAAACCCCACCACACAAAAAAAACTAAAAATGACAAAAAGAACATCAATGAAGAACCACCAGGTGCCTGCAGACACATCCCAGCACAAAAACAGGTGAAAGGACATGCATTTGATGCTTCTGTAGCGAGAGAAGTATTATACGGCATGGAGAATTTTAAAAAAAAAAAAAAAAAAAAAAAAAAAAAAAGTAATGCCAGCGCAAAATATATGTAACTATTTTGAGGAAGAGAGGGAAGAGGGAAGCTAGATAGTGAAACAGAAGTGTAATATATAAAGCCATGAAGTTCAAATAAAAAGTAAAACTTACTATAACATCAGGCAGCATGTATTGAATTACTTAACGACTAGAGTCATAACTAACCTTTCTTTTCAGAGCTCTTCTTTCTGTCTTCTAGCAATCTTCCTGCAAAGGCTTCACCATCCTGCGTAACGAACATGATTTCATTCTTATTTAAAGCAACATCAGACATGAAGACTTGCCGGCCATACACCCAGCGACACTGCTTCATAGGATTGTTGGATGACTTCCAACAAAACACCTATCATAGCAGAGAAAGGGAAAATTCTTATACAAAAGCAGTCAAATGTCACACACATTACAAAGGAACATGCCATCTAAGGAGATTCACAGGAGAAATTGCACATCTTCAAAAGTTTATTCTGAAGTGTTATGAGCATCTATAACAAAGACCCCACAAGGGACTTAAGGAAATGGTGCTACAGCATCAAGATCCATCTGCTCATGACTGCATTTAAAAAGCTTCTGCGATATTGTCAATTTCATAACAATCATCTATAGGACAGATTTTATTGACGTTTCAACAATGACAGCAAGAAGTGGGAAAAGGGAGTCAAGGAACCAGTTCTTCATTTACAGAACTGTCTACTTGGTCTTGTTACAAACCAGATAACATTCAAAGCTAGCACACCAAGAATTTAAACCATTTCTTGTTAATCATTTGACAAAAATCTCAGGTTTCTCCGTACCCAAGGGCTGCATTTTTAGCAGAGATCATGACCAAAAATAAACGTAGATACATTCAATCTGAGAAAAAGCAGTCTAAAGAACCTCATGCGCACGCAGACCCCAGTCAGGTACACGATAGGTACCAAAAAGAGGTGGGCATGAAGTCACAACCTCAAGCAAGGAAAACCCTGGATGCTGTACCAGCAGTGCTAAAGTTGGGTTTCCTTCTGCTCCTACTGAAGGAGCTGTCACAGATCTGACAACACCTACACAAGAAACGAAAGGAATCCAAGTAACGCGTTTCCTTTCACTTCTCTTGAGTCTTAAAGAGAAGGCAAACAAAGAAGGAAGTGTTGATCCAGGAAATAAGAGCATTAAGATCCCACCCTCTCCCTTCCCAGTATTTTACAGTGCCTAAAGCACTAAAGAGCCGAGTGTTTACCAGCATTCAGCAAACAAAAGCTACAGGTTGACGCAGCTCTACCGATACAGGAAAATTAAGCAGTGTCTTGCAGCTAAATCAGTATCCCAAAGGCCCACTGCCAATAAATCAAATGCGAGGAAGGAAGGGGAATACATGCACTGCCCTCTACTTCAGCCCAGACTCAAGCAGGCAGCATGTCAGTACCAAGGCCTTTGCATGAGCACCACTAGATGGCACTGATGGCTTAGGTGGCACTGAAGGCTCAGCTCTCAGGCTGCTGCTGTGAAATGGGCTGTAAAACGTCACTCTAAGGACAAGAAATGGAACAGTAAAATGCTAAAGCATGCATGCTGTAAGCTATAGAGACACACATGTATGCAAGAGTATGAAAGAATAAAAGAGTCTGCACCTCCGCTAAAAAGCCATTGGGGGCTGGCTGATTAGAAAAACAAAAGCCCAACAAAAACTACTGTACCTGTTGGTGATCCCCCCTGAGGGCATGGGGGAGAACCTAACAACTCAACTGGGTATTTGCTGTGCAAAACTTTATTCTGTCATCTTGTGTTTAAAGCAAAACAACAGAAGATAGTTACTTAGTTATTTCAGCATGCGTTTTCCCCAAAGGTCCATTTCATTTAGATTTCTTGATCAAAATAAAGGCTTGCCAGGAGAGTCCAAGTGGCTCCCATTTCTCCCGTATCCATATGCACCTTGCTATTAATTTTGATTTTAGGTACATAACTTACTCTTCCAGCTTCATCCAGTGCTAAAATGCAGATCTTCTGGCCCCCGTTTTCCTTAAGATTCTGAGTATCTACCTTGTACTCCAAATATCCTCCATTAACAAGAACTTTTTTAAGGTTCAGCTGTCTGAAAGAACACAGAGTAATTAGTACTTCTTGACTATACACTAATATTGCTTCTTTCATTTAAAGAGGCATCAAAAATATTGCCGAGGTAGCGACACTGAAAAATTATCACCATTAAAATAATTAGCATGACTACCTTTTTCTTTTTCTTTTTTTTTCTTT
>VZSV01000006.1:2256333-2295341 GCA_013398735.1 Nothocercus julius
GTAAATATCTTTAGTGCACCTGGGTGACAACTTAGCTTTAACATCCCTCCCCACTTTAAAAAGAAAGTAGGCACAAGAGCACAGTGCAGCCCTTATGAAAAATTACCACAAGCACAGAAGAAGAGGGGGGAAACATTTCATCATCTCCACTTTGAAAACAAAAATCTTAATAAAAGTTTGTGAGAATAAGACTCCAGTGCGAAGTTTTTACCCATCATACTTCACCACAGATTAAAGAGTATCACATACTTTGAAGCCAACTTTTTGCACTGATAGTCTGCGAGTAAATAAATATCTCCTCTTTCAGTAACACAGACTGTAGCACCATCGCTTGCTGAGACCAAGGACACTGAAATATCTTTATGGTGTAGAGCAGAAACTTGGCGAGGTGCAGTTACACATTTTTCTCCGTTAGGGTCGAGCAGGTAACCTAGAAAATACAACCCACCCCAAGAACATTATTTGACATTCCAATTTCATTGCAAGTTTTGTTTTATTACATTGAAGATCACTTATAGAGGGAGTTGGATAACTTGTCTTCAAAAAAATAATTAGCCTAGTTTATCACAAACTGAAATAATAAAAACTTTAAAGCTTTAATACACACATACACATGCAAAAGTCAGTCACTTTGACCAGGCAAGCTATTTTATGTTGTTAGACTATGTAGTCATACTGTCCTTCCATTTAGAACGATTCTGCAGAAAGGCATTTTGCAAGATACTTATTTAATCACCTTACAGTTCAATACACTACCCTTCATACTGCACAATGTAAACTACAGATTATTCCAGCCACTGGAAGATATGAAACTAGTTAGACCGACAAGTTACTCTAAGCGCAGGTAAGCATGAAGACAGGGAGTAACAGAAACAGACAGGGTAGGAGTTGTAATTTCGGAGCCTCTAAAAACAAAGTCATTCAGACCATTAATGCTCTACTGCACCAACAATCCTACCACAAAGAATCTTTAAAAGTACACACAACACAACCATGCTCTCTGTGTGCACTTAGTCTGCTCTGAACTGGATCTAGGTACTGAAATGCAGAAGTGAGCAGCAAAACTAGCTGTCATGACAGTACAGCGCTACACCCAAACCTCTGAGAAAGGCAAGGTTTATTAGCACAGCCCATCACAGTGCCAGGCTGACTCTGTGCCACTTATGATTCAAGCTGCTATTTCTACATGGTACTGCGCTGAATCATGTAGGTGCCCAAATAATTTCAACACAAACAACCACGAAGAAATTTATATGGTGAGTGCATATATTAAGAAAATTCCCCCAAAATATGCCTTAGCAAGATTCTTCTCTAACAAAAGTTTTATCACATACCTTTGCAACCTTACATAGGAAGAAAAAAGTGTCAGAATCTGATGTCAGGGCTAATGCACATTAGCCTAGCTAGCTAACAACAGCTGACTAACCAGAAATAGCTAACAGTTGCCTGCATAGATATAGAACTGCAGAACCAAATCAACGTTACACTATTCTGTTTTATCAAAAGGGCCTACAGCAATTAAGACAACCCATTCATTCAACAGTTGACTAGTTGGCAAAATATTTTATTAGGTTCTTCCTTGACTTAGAGAGTAATCCTGAATTACGTGACAACTCTGGTAATGGCATTGTTGGGGGGAAAAAAAAAATATATATATATATATATACACATATACACACACACACACACTCTTTATATTGGCATATGAGGAAAGAAGAACATGAACAGCAGAACTGAACACTAGCTTATGATTTATTAAGGGCAGCAGGAGGCAGACTGTGGGAGGACAAGCACGCTCTGGGGAAACTCACAGCACAGTAATACCATCTCCTGAAAGCCTTCAGGAACAAGGCCATGCAAGATACATGGAAAACAAAAGTGTTATTAAAAAAAAAAATTTAAAAAAATCAAGTAACAGCTAAGTCTGACTAGCTCCTATCATCTCAAAACATGAAAGTGACTGGCACGAATGAAAAGCATTCTTAGAAAAAAGGGTGGCAGAATGATGTCATCAGACTGGGGAAAAAAGAAAAAGAGAGAAAGTTTAAACAAGGCTTCCACTGAAAGAAGCAATGATAGCTTCACTACGAGTAACAGCTTTTAATGGCTGAGGTTTATTTTTAGAACACTTCTACCTTACCTAGTTGGCCGCCATTCAGACCCATGGTATACACTGCTTCCTTAGTCCATAGCACTGTATGGAATCTGCCTGCAGCCACTCCAATCACCATTCTACCTTTCAGGTTTTTTGCCTGAACCTAAGTACAAATCCAAAGTACATCTTAATATTAAGCAGCAACAGGTGAATTTCACATGTACAAACTTCTGACAACAGTTCACTCCTAAAGTCATTAAGGATGCAGTATTGGTGTCAATGCACATACAGTCTAAAGAGTCAGGATTTCAGAAGTTTGTCAAGCGGGACACTATTGCACTACTGACAGAAAAAGCAAAAGCGTTGCCTATCTTGTAAGGCCTAGAAGTCAACCTTTACGCTGTCTTCATGTGCAAGATGCTGAATCAAATGGCACAGCACAAGTATAAGTGACAGCCATATAAGATTCAGGTCCTGCAAAAGTTTCATTTTACAAAGTTTTAGCTTATCAGTCTCACTCCCCTAAAGACACTGCAGAATGCTAACATTACTACTTTTGAAATTTAACTTGATTTTTCCAAAGCAGTCTTGATGCTCAAAATCGAAGCAAATACTGTGGATACACAGCTATCACTATACAGACCAAAATACTTGGTCTCTGTAGTTCTCTTGGCCAATTGTTTTTTCCTACCTTTCTAATACTTTACTGGTTTAATGCATAGTGCTGTTCTATTCCAGATGAATTTTTCTTACAGTAAAAAAATCCTTATTTATCTTAAAAAAAAAAAAAAAACCCACCTACAAACACAGAACTTTACAGTTCTACAGTTTGACCAAAAATTTAGTAAAGATGCTGATAACCATTCCCTGATGCGTCGCTGATTCTCTTTGGTCACTTCTCTTCCTTATTGCTATTTTTCCCAATACAACTGCATTACAACTGCGGGACCATCAGCGCTTCCAGCAAAGGATGTAATGGCCCAACTCTTACAGCCCTCATCCAGTGATCCCAAATAGGTTAAAAACATGAATCTCAAATAATTACTTCATTTCTTACTCTTCATTTCAGCAACAGCTCAGTGAAAGCGGAGGAACTTTTCAGCAATTGCACCTTATCATATTTAGCAGTATAAAGTTTAGTGTAGTTCAGTTTACAAAATAAAATCTAAATAGAGTGAGGCAAGCATTAAGACTGCTGTATACAGTAACACAGAATCAAGTTTTTATCTGAATTCATGTTCTACTCTATTGTCCTGAAAAAAGTTTAAAAGTTATTAGGGTTATCACCACACTTCACCTTAACAATACCACTTTGAACAATGTTATTTTTTTTACCTGTCTGGGAACACTGCAGTTAGCAGGAGGAGGAAGAATACCCAACTGATGGAAAGTATTTAGACCAAATGTGTAGACACATCCGTCTTCTGTTAAAACAACAGTGTGATCTTTAGCTGCTGCTATCTGGGAGCACTGATGGCCAGCTAAACCTTCCACAAGTCTCGGAATCTAAACATGAAGGAGAAAAAAATAAAAAAATAAAATAAAATAAAATAAATAAAAAGAGTTTGACAATAACCAAAAACCATATATGTAACCAAAGTTACACCAACAGAAACTACCATCATTTCCATATCATTTCTGCCCCACAATACTACTGTTTCCTTTGCATCAGTCCCAACACTCATTTGACTGCATCATAAGCTTACCTAGGACAGTAGCTGAGCAGAAAAGTTACTTTTATTCACCTGATATCATCTAGCCTTCAGATCAGAGACATAAACCTAAGTCTGAGTTTTTAACGAGCTAACTGAAAGTATAAACGTCTATTCTGCCTCTCTTCTACATCAGTAGTCAGAGATGTTTTTGTTGTTTAAATCATAAGCAAACTGATTTAGAAAAAAAAAAGTTGAAAGTACTCTGACAGAAAACTCCAACTCCTTTTTTTAAACTTCATGTTTGAAATAAAAGAAATAGCAATAGGATACCAAGCATGTTTGTTCATCACCATGACCCAAGCGTCCTCCTTGTCCATGTCCGCATGTATAAATCTGTCCTTTCTGAGAAAGGAACACGGAGTGGAATTTGCAGAGTACCACCTGAGGTAAAACAGGTAGGAAGGGAAGTATAAAAATAATTAGTTTTTTCGAATAATCTTTAACTATAGGCCAAAAATATTTTTCAGCTTTCAGATGATACATATTTCAGCTGTAAGATGATACATATTACAACACAGACAGAACTTGCGAACATTAAACAGTATAAAATGCTGCAATACAGAATTGTCATTCTAAGATTTAAACAACCTATACAGCATTCTTGAAAGAAGATAACTGACCAGAAGGCATTTATGGGCAACTTCTCTGAATATGATAATCTTAAAAGTTCATTAACACGAACAAATGGAAAAGGATAAATGTCAACTACACCAAAGTAAAACAAAGCAAAAAGATATGATTGCCAGCTTACATGGTGGCCTATGCAGTTAATCAACTACAACAAAAAGCCTGCCCTAAAGTTAATAGCAACCAGTAGCAATTAGCAACCAAGAGACTTTCCCACTACAAAACGTCACTATAACCTCCCCTTCCTTCTTAAGGGAAAGGAAAAGCCACCTGAAAGGCATTACATCTGCTACATGTATTGCTCTGATCTTTGCTTATATTGATATCTATTGGGAGTAAAGATTATTTTGCTAAGATCAGTACAGATACCAGATCCATGGTCTAGAAAATACACCATTTAGACAAGAATTGCCCGGATTTTGGTGTGTGGCTACGGAACATGAGAAGTTAGGACTTTGTCTGTGTCTTTTCAAAAGCTAAGATTTGAGCAAAACAAAGTAGTCTCAAGGGTAACAATTTCTTGGCTGTTTGTGAAAATATGAGCAGGATAGTAGCATTAAAGCACAGGCAATATCAAATCAACCAGCAAGGAACACAGATTCAGCTTTAAAATCATTACTATTTATTAACATACTTGAAAAGATTTATAGTTTGTATTTATTAAAATGCAATCAAATATGCTCCTGACAAACTAAAAGGAGCCCAGAAGATTCAGTGTTAAGGGCAAGAACACTCAGAAGAGCTGAGGGAAACAAGACTGTAGCACAAATCATTTGCCCTGACTCCTGCTGAAATTGTATTTAAAAATACTTCTAATTAACCTTAATCTGAAGTCCCAACAATTTATTACAAAAAAGCCATTGCTACAGCAACAACTAACAACCATAACAGTACAGGCTAATTTTAACACAAAAAGCATTTTTCTACAACATGTATCACCTTAATTGTTCCACTTCAGTTCACTATGAGAGTTGCAGAGAAGGTTAGAAATTCAAAACAGTTACAGAGGTATCATGCTTCTGAATTATGTAGTGATATGCAGGTCTGATTTATCTTGGAAATATTTAACAGCTATCAACCTCCCACATCAGAGAACCTTGTTTTCATGGGAGGAGGTAAAGGGAACATAATATAGCATGCAACATCTAATGCTCCTTAGCCCTCTAATCAAACTTACCACAAAAATAGAGACTTCTTACAAGACAAAACTAGGAGTAATCAGCCTCCAAGTTGTATTTTCCACAGTAATTTTCTAAAGTTTGACATGAAACCTCCCAGGTTCAATGAAAAAGGGGCCCATGTCCTTCTTTCAGAATACCTGTTTGATATACACGCCATTGCGAGGAAAAAGGTCCACCAATTCAGGATGATGTTTACTCTGTTGACCACCATGACCCAAAGTAAAATTAATATTGTTTCCCCAAGTGTAGACTTCTGTGGGATCTGGAATGGGAAAAAAATACATACATATCATATATGTATCTCCAGATTGCAATTCAGCAATCTCATGCATATAGAATTTGAAAATTAACTTCTGCTGTTTATCTTTAAAATTTGAGGACAAAAGCTGTTTTACCTAAAAAAAGAAATTTAAATATATGCATTTTAGAGACAGCATCTGTAATTTGAAATTAACTCTCTTTTCTAAAAGCCACAGAAATAGTATAAGCTGCTCTGCTGAAGAGACGGAAGTTCCTCCAATGACTAGAAATCAAATGAAGAGACCATCACTTGGCATTTTTATTTCACAGAATGGTTGAGGTTGGAAGGGGACTCTAGAGACATCTAGTCCAACCCCCTGCTCCAGCAGGGACACCTAGAGCATGTGGTGGCACAGTGTGGCATCCAAGCAGGTTTGGAAGAACTCCAAAGGAGGAGACTCCACAACCGCCCTGGGCAACCTGTTCCAGGGCTCTGTCACCCACACAGCAAAGTTCTTCCTCACATGCACATGGAACTTCCCGTATTTCAACTTGCACCCATTACCCCTTGTCCTGTCACTGGCCACCACGGAGAAGAGTTTGTCCCCATCCTCCCTACATTATCCCCTCATGTATTTGTACGTATTGATAAGATCTCCTCTCAGTCTTCTCTTCTCTAGGCTAAACAGGCCCAGCTCGCTTAGTCTTTCCTCATATAATAGAACCCGTCCTATCAAAGTCTGTTGTTACTCCTTCCTTTTCTCTATGCATACACATTTTGTGCCCCTTGCTATGATGCTGTTCCTGTAGTCTTATGATATTAGTGACCCCACAACTTCTGTTATCCCACCATTTAATAAAATCCTAATTAGAAACATAACATTTGTCTAAACAAGTACACACATTTATGTTCTGCTGAAACAGACCTCCTTGTAAAATACAGTGTATTTGATTTCCTACCAGTTTTCTTGAACACCACATAAGCTGGCCTGTCTTTCATCAGAAGATCCAAAGCTGATAAACCTTCTTTATCCTGAAGGTATAGACTAACACCACGCTGAAAAAAAGGAGAGAAGGGGAAACAGAGAATCATAAAAGTTACAATTAATTCCAGAGCTTGCAGTAAGCCAGATAAACAAATCTTTAATTTAATATTAGCATTAAAAAGAAAATGTTCTATTTATTTCAAGTCAATTGTAAGAGAATCTGAAAAAGTAGCACAGCTCTGTTCAGCTGTATGTTACGTTGACCTACAAACTGTGATATTATTGTAGGAACACTGATTGTGTAATAAGATGTAATCAGGAAAACACACAGAAAGCATTTGAAGACAAAGCACTGTCATCTAGAAGGGGCAAGTACTTACTCAAAATGCATTTATCAGCTTTGAAAAATCCATTTTCTTGTATTAGCAAGCTTACAGAATCATTTTTGACAAGCTAGAGAAATAAGGAGATCAGAGAGACCTACTATGCCTTTGAAGACAAGCAGGGAACAGTGGTTCACAGTTGCTGAGAAAAGGAAAGAGGACACTAGCTGCCACACAAGACATCAGCACTCTGCTTCTGAAGCTTCAAGTTTGACTATGCATCAATACAGAGCTCATACAGGAATGGACCTCTCCTCTGTATATACAGTGCCCTCAGTACAAAAGAAAGTACTGCTAACAGCACAGGTTTTAAGAAAGTCAGATATCAGTGAGATCCCTGAAACAAAGAATTGCACATGTCCCTAAGCATAAACAGATAGGTAATAGGACTGTAAAGTTCAGGGCTAATATAGAAGAAACCCTTAAGGGAACTTCATGTCAGAGAGAGATCAAGGCATGAAACACCAGAATTGAGAGCATGTTCCATTCAAAAATGACAGAAGGACATCCAGTCACTTCCCTAGGAATAGATTTTAACCTGTAACTCCATTGGAAATATATCAGCCAAGAGAGTACGACCATACATTGTTCAAATTTTAAACGAAACCTACTAACAAAGGTGTTGGGGTTAATCCACTACACAACAAAACAGTACTGTAACAACTTGATTAATCATCTGGATCAGGGACAAAACCGAGGCTTCAAGTTCTACAGAGGAAAATCACACAAGCCACAGGAAACAAATATCTACTTTGGGCAATTTTAAGGAAAAGCTCCTTCTTGTGAGAAAGTGCAGAATACGAATAACAAATTTGACACTTTAACTTCCAGAAATTAAGAACTACTGGATAGTTCTTAATTATCCAATAAGATAATTAAGATATCCAGAGAAAGCAGAGTTGAGAGCAGAGTTCAATGCTTATATAAGTCTAGTCACAGCAGCTTTTAAAACCAAAGGTCTGAATTCAGAAGCCTCAGTTATTCTCCTCAGGTTTGCTTTTAAGTAACCCTGAACTGTAAATATTTCATTTTCTCATGTGGTTATAAAGACTTCAGATGTCTCAATCACATGTAGCTCTTCCTGTTGCAGGGTGGCATGAACAGAGGGAAGAACAAAATAAACATAAAGGGCTAAGAAGTAATGGATGAATAGCAATAGACAGAAAGGCATGAGAGGGATTGAGTAAAAATCCAGGTTAATACAAGAATTCATTTGGAAATAATAAAAAGCTACGTATCTTGAAGAGCTTATCACTCAAACACAAGATTCATCATTAACTCTATTTTTAATGTGTTTTAAAAACACTAATTGGTGCAACTAATTGGTGTTATCATTGAAGAGGCTATTTTTACCCATATCCTCAAGCTGATGTCAAGTTCATACTGTACTTTAGGATCCTGCCCTCATGCTGTCCACACAAATCAGTCTTTGGGGGAATCCCACAATTAATCAGGGCTTAATTACTTAGTGGTGTTTTCTGTGTGCAAAGAAACTTTTCACGAATACAAGGACAAGCTTAAGTTATAGCAATGAATTTTGATCTAAACATGATATTACTGTAATCCTCAAGAAGCTCTGAGACAAACTGAAGAAAATTTTGATCAATACAATTATAAAAATTGCAGATACCAAGGAAAACTAAAATGTTGCTAGTTGTTCATCAGGAAGACAAGAGCTGTACACTCACCTTCAGTAATGACAGAACACAGTCAATGTATCCATAAAATATACTCCGGTGCAAAGCTGTCCATCCAGACTCTTTGTCTTTAGCCAAGAGATCAACTCCTTTGGTCTCAGCCAGCCAGTCAACCACACCTTTTTTGCCACAAGATGAAGCAAGATGTAGAACATTTCTACCAAAGGCATCCTTTATGGTTGCAGAATTGTAGCAATAAGACGAGAGAAAGGCCTTGATCTGGCCTTCACTTCCTCTGGTAACTACAGAAATAACATCCAAAGCATGCTGCAGAGAACGGCATTTCGGAGTGCAGTCTGGCACGAGAGAACTCATTTTACCTTCTGAAGCTGCTCCTCTCTCTCAGGGGAACGGATTATTGAGTGTATCAAGGCACTCCAATTCAGTATATGATACAGGGCCTCCAGAAATTTGTAATTCTAACAATTTATATACAGTTTTATTGAGCTGCCATTAGAAATCTTCGCACTGTTAAGTTTGGCACTTGATCAAAATAAATATTTATAAATATATATTTTCAGAAGTCTTATTTCACCATTGTATATAACAAATACTGTTGTCCATAGAAAATTCCAAAAGCAAACTACCTCGAGTGTGGAGAGGGAGATTCCCCCTCCACACTATCTTATTCTTCTAAAACTCCATAATTGCAAGGGAGACCTGAAAGAGAACAAAACAGATGGTCAACACAAAGTCTTTTCTACAACACCTGTGCCAAATTAACATGTACCAACCTAAGCCTGCACATACAGGAGCAACACACCAAGAGCCAATTAACTTTGTCTCTGCCCATCTGAATTCCCATTCAGGCATTCAGCTCGTTCAATCAGCCACTCCACACCTTCTCTAAAGTCACTTCCCTCCCTTGCTTTGACATCAATCTTTGAGACTACCTGGTGAACTGGATCAAAAAACAGTCACTTAAATGGAGGAGAGAGAAAAAAAAAAAAAAAAAAAGTATGAGGTTACCCATCCTCCTAAGCAAGGAGGGAAACACTGCTGGGAAAATAAAATAAAACAAACAAAAAGCCTAAGGAAATAAGTTAACTCAAGTAATTGCTAAAACAGTCTGAAATCTCCAACGCATTATTCTTCTCAATAGTAATAATTCTTTAAAATATTTGAGAATATATAGAAAAAACATCAAAAGTGTAACTATCTTCAAATCATTTTGCCTTATTCCATCAATGCTCCAGTAGGCAACACAATTCCTGTGTGGAAAACTTATAAATTTTGCATTAGGTCTCCACCACTTTAAGGAAACAACGTTTTTCCCTTCAACACTACACTCCAGAGAGCCCTTAAAAGATCATAATCAGTGTTACCAATGTCTGTGCTACCAGCCTTCAGATTATAGCCCATTGGGAAAACCATTCCATCAGCCCATCTTAAATGCCATCTTTTGTTAAGACATGCCTTTTGGTACTAGAGAGAACGTAAAGTGAAAATAAAAAGAACATAAAGAGAAAATAAAAAGAACAAAATCACAAAATAAGAGTTGACTCAGCTCTTCAGCTCTTAGTTAAACTGGTATGAAATGACATCACCCCCAAAAAAGCAGTCCTGATTTGGGCCATACCATACCTTCCCTTGGCCAAATATACACATCCACTTAAGACATTGAATTGGATGAGGAAAATGGAGAAGAAAATAAACCACTCCCTGTCCCTGGTTCCACAAGAACTTGTATGAGTAAGAAGGAGTAAGAAGAAAGGAACAGGGGGGGAAGCTTCTTTAAAGCACCTGAACTCTCAAGACACCAAACATGCACCAACAGTAAGAAGTCTGCAACTAGAAATAAAATCCTGCCTATCTCATACTAAACCCTTTGTGAGAATCTGACTCTGTTGAATTATTTCTTTGTAAGTCATTCTAATCCAGCCTGCCTATAAAACTACAATACTAGATAAACTAATATATACCTTAAGTATTGAGAGAAGGCATTAGCTCAAGTTTCCGTCCTTCCATGATAATGAGCACACTAGTAGCAGTTTTATTATTAAATCTACCATCCCAAAAAGATCAATAATCAGACCTAACTATTTTCAGAAACAAAATAGGTTCTTAGATGAAACCTTAACAAGCAAGGCCTCAGTACTATAAAGTGATGCTCACATCTGCGTGAAATCCTTGTGATTACTGCCCAAATGTTCTCCTCTAGAATACACTGAGTCCTCAATGAATGAGCAAAAGCATGAAATAAGCACAGCACCAGCATTTTTAAAGTTTGAACATTTAGAATATGTCACCCTCAACAATGTGTGTCTGCTTTTACCTGCAGATATTTCTGTGGGTTTCTTACCACTAATAATATATGTGTTGCAATACCAGTCTCTTTCTAATGTTGTAATTATTGACAAAAATAATTAGATTGAAAGATAACAAACCTATTTAACATTTTTATGTATTTAAATTCAAGCTCTTAAAAAAGATATATATACACACGTAGATGAAAATTTCATCAAAGAAAAACATTCAGGGAAAAGAAAAGCACACAAATGGAGACATTAGAACAGCCAGACTTTATTTCTGCAACAAGCAGGTCTCAGTATTTTCCTTACCATAGCCTGCTAGAGGCATGAGCTATTTACTTCACAGCCCAAGAAAAGATAAAAGGTCAACCAACTTGGAGGCAACTCCTACATAGCTGCAAAGTGTGTGTGGACTCTTGCTGCCTGGAAGCGAGTAGGTAGAGCCTTCTTACTCAGCTCTTCCCCTCAGAAAACTCATAACAGATTTGGCTTTTTTTTTTTTTTTTTTTTTCTCTCGGGGGGGGGGCAGTGCTAAAAAGAAAGCTGTCACACCTAGCAAGTGTGAAAACAGCTAAAATTCTAAACATGAGTTAGAATAAGTTAAAAAACTTATTAAGAACTAAGGATGATCATGATAGTCCTCGCTTCCTGCAAACAGGAGAGAAGATATATAAAACCTTGGGATTCTCTATTGAAACAAGGGGAAGAAAAGAAAAGGAAAAAAAAAAAAAAGGTGGCCAACATGAAGTTCTAGAAATCTCTCTGTGTATCTAAAGCTGTTTAGACGGGATTTTTGGGGTGTTGGTGATCATTTAGTCCAACGATTCTGCTTACTTGCTTTCTTTTATCCAAGATCCTCTTACATTTGATTAAAAGTATCCTGGCAACCATATAACACCAATTATATTCTGGTAACACAATAATTAAGCTGGAACAAATAGATGATGATCTAGCAGCATCCTTAAGACCCCCTACAATTTATCTGTTTTTAAGTTACTGTCTTTCAGAAGCCAAGCCCAATGAAGGTAGATGTCATTCAGTACCAGTTTCTGTGAGACTCAGAACAGAGATACTCAGCACAGAGATATCACAAGATACTAGAAGAAAAATGCCAGAATGTTCATTCCTCTATCTGTAAGATCCTGTTTTCCACCAACACATTCCCAAATATCATTTTTTCCAAGACGTATTTCCAAAGAGATGGAACACAAGAGACAAGAATCTCCATAAGGGAACAGAATCAGAAGGGATAGAAGGAATTCATATAAACGGAACTCAGTACTATTTAAAGACAGACAGTTGATTTTGCAACTGCATTAAGTAATTTAATTGTTAGATTACTAGCAATGTTTTGAAATCCAGCTTTAGGCAGCTTTACTAAGAAAATATTTCTCGGGATATTTTTTGGCAAAAAAACTGTCTTAAGCTGCTCTCTTTCCATTAACAACTTAGTATTTTTAGTGGTATTGCTTTTTCTAAGTATCATTTAGATCCAGAATGAACTTAGTGAAAAGCTACTTGGCCTTTGTTTCTCCTGCAACACAATTAAGTATCAGTCTCTATTTTCCATAAATTCAAAGTCTGAAGATTTTTAATTGCTACTAAAAATAATGTGGCCTTAAGATATGCAGGAGAATTTCCTTAGATATTTAGCATAACTTTCACTTCAAAAAAAAGAAGGTAAAAAAAAAAGTATTAAAAATATGCCTCCTTATTATTTAAAGGATTTTTTTTCCTCCTATAAAGCTACTGTATAAAACAACAATTTAACATCTTACTATTCAGGTAGGCAAGGGCATCGCTATAGGGGTGGTGGGGGGAGGGGAGGGCAGGGCACATGGCAGGTTTAACACTTTCTTGTTTTGTTTAATAAGTGTGGTGATGTTTAAGAATATTCATCAACTAGGTGCATTCACACTTGTTCCATAACATCACAGAAGGCCTGTAACCATAATAGCACTGAAGTCACAAGAATATTTGTATAAAAAAACTTCACAATGCAGGTTACCTATTAGTAAACTTATCAGAAAACAAATCTAAACCTTATGGAATCAAAGACAAGATTATTTGTTACCAATTTTTCAGGGTTTTCTGTTGACTTTATTCTTACCTAAAGGCAACTTTCACCAATACTGAAGAAATAGTTGAGAATTTGACAAGATCGACTAACAAACTGAAACTAGGATTTAATATAATACACACAACACTATTTTGAAGCAACATATCCTCAAGAATACATTCTAAGAAACCACTAAACATAGATGAACTGCCAGATAAATAACAGTGTAAGCACCTTTAAGAACAAATTCCAAAGTTTTAAAGAGCAGTCGGATTACTAATTTCTACACAGAAGACTACTTATTCACAGACAGTCTAACATATTCTGAAATTCTCTGCATGTTTGTTGGAAGTCTGGGCATAAATCTACATTGCCAAGTCCCTTTAAAAACATATTGGAATGCACAGCATATTTTTACATACAAATATTGATCAAACACACGAGCAGAAAAAGGGAAACAGCAAGGTACTAACAGTTTAACATCAAGTTTTAAGAAAAGCAGACAAGCAGAAAATCTTGGAAAGAGTAACCAGGACTCAAAGGATTTGGAAAACAATCTCTGAATACAGGCTTAAATTGGATCTACTTTTTCCCCTCAGCTGTTTTCTAGAGACTACAGCCTCTTCAAAGGCTGTTACAAAAGGACTGAAGAATAATTCTACTATCCTGACAGTAGGATAAGTTGTCATCTGCTCTGCACAGGAGATTAAGGTTATATGCCAGGGTGCCTTTAAAATTTTAAGTTGAATCCTAATGAGGCTACCCACAGGTATTGCAGAATTGTCAGAATGTTTCTCAGAAGGGATTAGACAAACAATGTGGCATGTTTTAAATAAATGTGATTTGCCTAAATGTAAAGATGCCCCACAAAAATACCACTTAATTCAAAAAAATACCAGGTTCCATCACACCTGCTGCAACCTCTGGGCCTCGGGAGATCCCAGCTGTCTTGATTACAGGGCCACAAGCCTCTGGTACCTCCCAGTAGGTGACCTTTAGCAGTTCTCTAGATGCTTTTTATGACTTCTGCTCTCATAGCAATGACAATATATCCCTTGTCTGGATCAGACGTTCAGTGATTCAGCTCCTATGTCATTTTATCTTAAGAGAATCAAACACTACCAATACATAAATTCAGCTACAGCATCTCACAGCAGATCTATTTGTCAGAAATAACAAGATATCTGGGCTAGTAGCAAATAAAGTTTAAATCAAAACATGGTGTTTGGCACAGCTAAAAATAAACAAAATTAATGATGATTAATAATTTAGCACTATCAAACAGTTAAAACAGAGAAAGAGGTATGAACAAAAGTATAGCAGGTGCAGATGTAGGCATGTCCTAGAGCAAGGTCCCAGTGTATTGTGGAATTTATCTGTGTGTCAATAAAACACAAAAAAAAAAAAAAAGAAAAATGTTTTCTGGCATTTCACTGCACTTAAACCTATATCAGATACATCAAGTCTTAAGAGGAAGGGAGGAACTCAGAATATTTAGCAAAGTATTATTAAAGAGTAACTATATCAACTACTACTTAAAAAAATAAATAAAGACCCAGTGATTGGTCCCTAAGACGACAGCATAGAAACATCCTTTAAAACCAGCTGTAAGACTTGAGCTCTCTGCTCTCCAAATCCAGTAGCACTGCGGGCTGCTAACCAACGGCTCCACACAAACACCGCCAAGAACTTCGGAAACACGACCGACCTCCCGGGAATCTGCTGCAGAGAAACCCGGGCGGGCGGCGGGGAGGAAAGGGCCGTTTTTGACTCCTGTTACACCTCTCCACGTAGCCGAGTGACGGCGAAAATAGAGCCCGAGCAAACTGAGCGGCCGGGCCGCTCTCCTTCCGCCTCGCAGTGGGTCCCCGCCCGGACTACGTGGCCGCCGGTCCCAGCCTCGCCGCTGCCGCGGCCCCGCTCCCTGCGCCACCCCCCTCGCCCGGACACATCAGCAGGACGCGGCCCGCCCTCACCAGTCGCTAGATGAACGGGCTGGGGCGGGCAGGGCGGGAGGCGCGCTGGGCAGCGCGGCGGTTCATCCTCAGTGACACCGGGGCAGGGCCAGGCTGCGGTAGCGGCTGCGAGCGCGAACCCTCACACGGTGACAACGGCAGAAACGGCGACAACGACCAGGAGACACAGGACAGAACTCCTCAGGCACAGAGCAACCACCACCCCTCTGAAGAAGCGAGCAGCGGATTGGCCAGGCCGCCACCGCACCCCGCGCGTCTATTGGCTGCGACCGCCGGCTTGCCCCCGCCCCCCGGCGGAGCCCGGATTAACTGACAGGTCGCGTCAGCCGGCGGAGGAAGAGGAGCAATGACGTCATGGCCGCTCCGTTGATGCGCGGGGGTTCAAACGGCAATGGGCAACGAGCGACGGGTGGGGCGGGAGTGATAATAAGCGGAAAAGGGGGAAAACAACAACAACAACAAGCACAAACGGGCAGTGGGGTCCCATTTTTGTCCATGGAGAAATAGCACGCGAGTGGGAGAGAGCTGAAGTGTTTCCATGCTCTCCTCCTGTCAGGCTTCACTGAAAAAAGAATAACGTTGTGGCCAGGTGCTTCCTTATATTATTTTTAATATATAATTAGAAGCACTGTCTGGTATATCTTAAGGCAGTCTTAAGGACTAATTAAATGAAGCAGGTGTCTGACTAATAAAAAAAAAAAAAAAAGGCAAAAGTTGTCTCTGAAGTGTCGTTACCTCAGGAAGGTGGGAGGCTGCGGCAGCGAGGGTGAGGAGAGCCTGGCTGCCCTCCAGAGGGGGGTTCTAGACAAGCCAGCACCTCGCCCAGCCTCCACAAGGCCACTAAAGACCAAGCCAATGACCTAGTTCATATGATTTAGCATGGATTTATGGATTTAGTGAGGCCTTTGACACTAGTCCAGAGGGCAGTCTCATGAGCATGGTATGTGCTCGAAGATCTGAAAAAGTGTTCTCGCAAAGTAACTATCCGTGGCTCCCTCAGTGGGCTACCCAAATAAACTCCGTGAGGTCTCCGCTCAATTCAGCTTTTGCGTTAATCACTCGAATGATGTAATGGGAGGTACTGATTACAGGTTAATCTGGGGCATAATTAGGATTTAACTTCTTAGAATGCCAGGCTAGGAAACAAAACAGACAGTATACAATGTAAAATGCAGAGTTTAAAGAAAATAATTCACGTATCACTTTTTCCAAAGCAAGGCCTACAGGCCATATTAACGTCCACATTTTCTCTGCATTTGTGTGAAAGCCACGTTCTTCCCTTGAGTGGTGCAAGTCAAGAGCGGTGCAAAGTTAAAAATAACCTAGTTATTTTTTAACCACAAAACATTCAAGGCTTCAAGAATTTATCTGTGTTCTGCAGCAGCAGACCAATCTGGGGGAAAAAAATGAAGAGTAGAAGTTGTACATAGGTGAATCACAGGCAATTTTACCTGTGTCATCTGGTCCTGAACCGTGCAGTTTGCTTTCCCTATTTCACTGTGCAAAGGTTCTGCTTGCTAACAGTCACTGAGCCCTGTAACTGCATGCAATGCGCAATTTATTTAGGCGTTATTTTTCTTAGTGATCAGCAGCTGCTTTCTGCTTCAACCTTAAGCACATCTCAGAAATGACCTTTTTACGAGCGTGTTGCCAGCAGGCCTGCAGGCACTAAAGACCATGTGGGGTCATGAGGAGATCCAAATACAGCTGAAGTCAGACAAAAAAAAAAAAAAAAAAAAAAGGCTTTGTTGTATAGTAATGAATTTCAGCAAATAGCAGAAACAGGCATCCTTTGGGAAGGTAAACAGTAGAGTAGCAAGATCAAGAGGTTTAAAATATAGCAAGACCCAAAACAACAGTAAAAGATTATACATGAGAATATTTCTAAGCTGAACTGCACTGCCTACTCTTTCATACAGCCTTTGTGACAAAATACTGTCACAAAGAACACTAAAGTATGGCAAAGGACAATGAAAATTTGAAAAATAATGCTGTTTTATGAACGTGATGGAGTCCATCTGAGTGAACTAAAACTTGACAGAGTAACCAACAACCTTTTACTAATGTGTTTATATGCAAGAGTTTTAATCTTTGCAGAAGTTTAAATATATTGATGGAAAAATATTAACTAATTTATCTATTGTTTATTCTTGAGGTTTTTTTTAATGTCTCCATCTCACAGGTCAAAAATCAAAGTCCCTGCTATCTTGCAAAAGCAGCTAACTGGTGAATATCATTATTAGAATCAGGATGATAGATTTTGATTTGCCAAGATATTTTGAAATGCTAAGGTAACTCATTATAACACAAAAATAGCTCAAATGGGTTAAGCTGAGCCTCTCTAAGTTACTGGGTATTTTTAACCTATGGAAAATGACAGTGTTTTAGTGGAAAAATACACCACTTTAAGCCTTTCAGAAGAAACTAAAAGCAATGAAGAGGAAAAGTTAATAGTCAGTGAGAAGACTTTCTAATTGGATACTGCAAACAGATTTGTGAATGCTTGAAGCATGTAGTTAAGTGCCTGACAATTAGGAGCTGCCCATCATTTTTTTTCAGTCAGTAGTGGAAAGGTCTGAATTACCACTAATAAGCATCTAATTGGCTTATAGGGGAAAAAAAATGTATCTCTCACCATCATTTTTACCTTTTATAGCAGTCCTAGACTTTAAAGTAAAAAAAAACAAAAAACCTAACTTTTAGAAGAAAGCTCGATTCTGAGAGGCTTTACTAGCCTCCAGAATATATGTTTTCTATTAGTAGGTGTCTCTCCTATTGACTGCTGAGGGCTGGGAGTTTGTGCTCAACATGCTCATTTAAGGTCAGGGGAGATGAAAATAGGTTGTAGGGAGGACATTACCTCAGTTAGACAACTTTTTGGCAACTGATGAATCATATCTATTCATCCAGAATATTTTGCACAAGTACTGAGGTAAAGTTGCATGGCATGTCTTCTGCACCAGACATCAGATAATGTTGCAATTAAAAGAGATGGTGTAAGTCACAGTAAAGAACAAATGGGTCCTGCACTTTATGCTGTTACAGTGACAATCACATAACACCACCAATATTTCCTTCTTTGGAAATATTCAAACCAGCCTGGCACAATCGTGTGCTCTAGGAGACCCTGCTTGCGCAGTGGGGCTGGACTAGATCTAGAGGTCTCTTCCAACCTCAGCCCTTCTGTGATGATCTGATTCTTTTCAGCTAAAGTGTCTAGTGAGGGATTTCTCCCTTCACGTTTTTATTTATGTGCCTTAGCTGGCCTAATTATTACCAGTGTCCTCTGGAGCCTTGAGTAATAATTCTTACTGGCAGGAGTAATATTCTCTGCTGAAGAAAAAATTAATCAACTAGAGGCTTACCTTCTGCTGATATTGAATAAATTCCTCATGAGTCCAGATGATCTTTCTGTTTAATGGACTTGAAGAGAGTAAAAGAATATAAAATACCATGAAATTCTTATTACAGAACAGAGGAAGATTAGTGTAAAAACTCTTACAGGGAAGGCTTGTGCTTTTCCATAAAAAAAAAAAAAAAAAAAACTTTACTATTTTTTTCTCAGATAGCCATATACTCAAATGAAGCCTTCTTGCACCAGTAAAGCATTACCAAATTTATAGTGAATATGTGTGTGTCTTGCTTAAGAGAGGCTATCCTCTTACCCAAAGAGACGGGATTACTAAATTTCATGTGTTCATACTGTCTGAAAAAAAGTGGGGAAGAAATCTGAACATATAACAGCATGGAAAGGAGCTATGGAAAGGAAGTACAGGGAAACCCTGAAGTCTACTCCATTCCCCTGTGGGGGAAAAACAAGCACTGAAGAAGCAGCGAGCACCCAGGAGCTGACCTGGGGCCCATTACTCAACAGCCCTGGTTCTGGCAAAGCAGGTTCTTCCTCTCACAAAAGCAGCAACTTCCTTATAGCTGTGACCTGTCACACAGAATCACAGAATGCTTGAGGTTGGAAAGGATCGCTAGAGACCATCTAGTCCAGCCGCCCTGCTCCAGCAGGGACACCCAGAGCACGGGGCACAGGGTGACAGCCGGGCGGGTTGGGAAGATCTCCAGAGAAGGAGCCTGCACAGCCTCTCTGGGCAGCCTGTGCCAGGGCTCTGGCACCCTCACAGGAAGAAGTTCTTCCTCACATGGAAATGGAACTTCCTGTTTTTCAATTTGTACCCATTGCCCCTTGACCTGTACTTGTACATGTTGATCAGATCCTCTCTCAATCTTCTCTTCTCCAGGATAAACAGGCCCAGATTGCTTAGTCTTTCCTCATACAATAGATGCTCCAGTCCCTTAATCATCTTCATGGCCCTATGCTGGACCCTCTGTAGAAGTTCCACATCCCTCTGGTGCTGGGGAGCCCAGAACTGCCCCCAGTACTCCAGGTGTGGCCTCACCAGAGCTGAGGAGAGGGGCAGGATCCCCTCCCTCGACCTGCTGGCAACTCTCCTCCTGATGCAGCCAGGAACCCATTGGCCTTCTTGGCCACGAGGGCCCATTGCTGCCTCAGGGTTAACTTGTTGTCAACCAGGACTCCCAAATCCCTCTCCATGGAGCTGCTTTCCAGCAGGTCAAGCCCTAATCTGTCCTGGTGCCTGGGGTTATTCTTCCCAGGTGCAGCACGCTGCACTTGTCCTTGTTGAACCTCATGAGGTTCCTCTCTGCCCAACTCTCCAAGCTGTCCAGGTCCCTCTGAATGGCAGCGCAGCCCTCTGGAGTGTCAGCCACTCTTGAGCTCTGCCATCCAGCCAGCTCTTAATCCACCAAACTGTCCACTCATCTAACCCACACTTCCTGAGCTATAAACCTGAGTCACATGCTGAGATCTCTTCTTGAATTTGTAAGATCTCCATCTTGCCTAATTAGACCTCGAGAGCATTTGTGATGCTCTCTTCTGATCCAAGGTATATTTTCTGGTTTTGTATTAGACAAGATAGGCAGACAGGATAGTTTGCCATGAGTGATATGAGCTGTGCATGGTGGGAAAGCACTGTCCTACCTTTGTACAAAAGTGCTTTATTTACAAGGGGGAAAAAAAAGAAAAAAACACACAGTTTTGCAAAAGCCTATAGAAAAGGGCACAATGTACATAAAAAGAAATGTTATTTCCATGCCTTATAAAGTACAAACAATTATTTATGGGAACTGTCCAAGAGACAGCTGCTTTTGGTGACTAGACTATTTTTTTTTCAGTACAATCAGAAAGTGTAATACATATGAAATGGCCATTACCAGACTTTAAGTGCTTTGTAGAACACTATGGTTTAAAACACAGTGTTCCACCGTGGGGAATTTACAGGTATAAGCGCAGCAAGGAAGTTCCCTCTGTGGTCTGTCCTGTGTTGCCTGCACATCTTCCTCCCAGCCCGACCTTCCTGAGAGGGAGGCGCAGGACTGCAGACTAGCTCAGAGCATTGCCCTGCTCTAGACGTGAGCGATGTCCCGAGGCAGGGAACACAACCGGAGGTGATCTCCTGAGGTTCCTGGGGCTCTCCAGCAGAGCTCTCTCCCTCCCTAGCTGTCACCAACAAGGCCTGTGTCCTGGGGCAATCTCACAGGTGCGAGAGAAGCAGGATGGCAGCGCTGGAGGTAGGAACTGTAGGTGGGAACAGAGACACTGCCTTTCTTGTCACATACTGATGATGAAAAGAAAACTAAAATGGGACAAAACAGCATTAAATGCCAGGCTGGCACAGAGAGCTTGGCCTTCCCTTTGACATCACCTCTGGACAGGTCTCCTCTGGCCTTAGTTTACTCAGTCTTCTCAGCGACTGAAGAGTCTTTGGGAGATTACAAAGTTTAAGAGGATGCGATCTGCACGGCTAGTAGACTCACCTTTCCACTTACCTTGCAGTGCCATCTACAGCCTAAAAGCTCTGCTGACACTCAGTTTTATTTGGTGAGCAGCTCACAGGCTTAGCAGACGAATTCTGTAAAGAAAACTTCATAGCACCACTGTTTTCATCATATTCTGAGCTTTTCCTCTAGTTTCTGTCATTGAGGGTTGGGTATGCCATGGTCACAGTAGGAGAAGATGTTGTATACAGGTCCGGAGCTCAAGGTTATTCTGCTGATTTAGCTTCACCAGTGCCAGCAACGCACTGAATATCGTTTGGGAAAACTATTGTGTCCCAGTCCCTTCGGGCATGTAAAGTCAGAGATCTGTCTACTTGTAGAATCAGTGAGAACAGGCTGCTCTCATACAGCTGCTCAAAACGGGAGTTTAACTTGCTTTAGGCAGCCACTTGCACGAGCCTGTCTCTTGCCATGCACTGCACTGAGAATTGTGGTTGTGGTTGTATGAAGTGTGCTGAGACCATTGACTGAATGTTTGTACCAGAAAGGCCAAATATTTCAGCACTTGCAATCTGAGATTCACTTTTTTTTTAAGAGTGTGATGAAATTACAAATGAAAATACAAGTGTAAGTATAAAAGTAGTGTAGAGTTTCTTTTTTCATGTTTTAAAACAAAATCCTGCCAAATTGTGGGAAAAAAAAACTTTAAAATTAAGAAAGTTTATTTTTCCTCTCAGGTAATTTCAACCTATCTAGCTATCAACTATGCCCACTTTAAAGAAGTCCTGCATATGCACATTTTATTCCGGACACAATAATGTATCAGGAAATGTTTAGATTTTTTAAAAAAATATTTCAGGATTCAGGATATTTCTGATTAATAGATTTTAATTTTAATTGTAGTCAGCACATCCGTCTGAGTTTCTGCTGAGGATCCTAATAACAAAACCCACGTAGTTAAATATCTGTGAACTGCTATTCTACTGTGTGTAACTACACGCTATATTTTTCTACGACCTGTCACAGAACAATGATCATAGCCTTTAAAGTTATTTACGATGAGCATGTTTGCATTATAAAAAAAAATGCATTTTCATATGGTATTGAAACTTTGTTGAAATTAAATTAGATGAAATGGTTAAAGAACAGTCATGTTGGAAATGGTTCTTTGTATGATTTATCCTGGTTTCAGAAGATCATGCATAATTTTTGATGAGTTCCATAGACTCATATAATTTATAACTTTTTATAAAGCAGTCCCAAGTTTGATGTAATTATTCCTGATGATTTCATCTCTCTTTTTTTTTTTTTTTAACTTCCAGCTATCAATACTGAAGTGGACTCCTGTCTCCTCCACTAGCGCTGGCTGCTGAACTCCCAGTCGCATAAATAACGAATTTGTGGGCCTGTCATTAAGCAGCGTGTAAAGGAGGTGCGGGTGGGCCGATTAAATGAGCAGCCGCTCCTTGCTAAAGCTCTCGTGGGCCTTGCTTGGGTTTTGCCACTAGATGACACTGTCGAGACACACTCGTTTTCATTTCGTCTCCTTCAAGGAGACTGAGGAAAACCAAATTCCAAAGGGCAGATTATTTCTTGTTGGTAAAATTTTCTCAAGTGTTATTCTTCAAATGGGACTGTGAAAGAGTACAGTGTCCTGAAGTAGAACCTGGGACAATAATTCTCAGACCACTGAATGGAAATGAATTCATTTTGCATTCAGCCTTTTTAAGTAATTATGATGCCATTTAGAAGTAGAGTGAATTAGTTATACCTAATCTCAAGCCTCTTCAAAAATTGTAGATTCAAAATTAGGAAGGTAACATTATGTGCAAGATTTCAGTTTATTTTGGGCTGTTCTGGGCTGTCAGTTCTTTCCTACTTTTGCCAAGATCCACTCATCTTGGTGGAAGGAATATATGCCTACCTTTCTTATGTAAGAATGCTCCTTTCCTCCTCACAGGAAAGAGATCTAGTAACCAAAGCACAGGAGAAAATGAAAGAAACCCATTAACTGGACCCTTCTTCTCTCTTCTTTTCCCAACAGAGAAGAAAAAAGCCATTCTCCCCTTATCCTAATGGTAATGTGGAGCAGGAAGATACCCAGCTATTTGATGGGGACTAAAGCAAATTTGCAGTCCTACTTCTAGCCCTGAGGAACTGAAATTATCCCTCAGTCAAGTTTGAATTTCTTCTGAATCATTATGTGTCAGCATATTCACATATTTGTTTGGCTTAGTGGTTATTTGAAGAGCTATCCTTATGCTGAATATTACTCAGGTCTCGATAAAGTATGTTAGAGGCACTGAGATCATTTCCAGATTCGATAAGGCTACCAAAGCCAGTAGGCTGACCTGAAGTGCTGGCTGACAAGCAGAAATACTGGTTGGTATAATTCTGATTCCATTTTTAGGTAAACATAATAGTATTTTAATTTGAAATCATTTGGAAGGGAAATAAAAGGACATGTGCTCAGAATCTATAACCTACAGTTCAGTGAACGTTAAAATTTTCAAAAAATGAAATAAAAGCTGTAATATGTCAGATTCAAAAAGGTGTTAATACACGAAGACACCCATTCTTCATTTTTAAGAATCTCTATTACTGTGCATACATCCTCCCTAACTGTAGGTATTTGAGAGTCTGATCAGCAGTAAATTGCTTCCAGAACAACATGGGGTTAGTTCTGAAACACAGTCTTATGAGCTTGCTGCTTTTTAAAATCTCCACTGAATACACATATGAAGACAGATTACATATAGGATAGGATTAAGTTTTTATTAAGCAAGTAAGCATTTGTGCAGGTCAGGGAAGATTTGTAGACCTACACCCCTAGACCTACAATACTACATCCTGAAATGATGAGGATGTCAAAAACACTCTACAGCCCCACAAACTGTCAGCATAGCTAAGAAAACTGCAGCATGGAGACAAGAATGAATGTCCAGGGCAGAGGGCAGGATGGAGAGGCACGATTTTCTTAAGCCAGATTTGTCAGCAACAAATTTTTGATGCCCAAGTTAATTAAGCCAATTTGATTCAACTTAATAAGAAAAAAAAAAAAAAAAAGAGAGAGAGAGGGGTGGAGAATGGAAAAAAGTAAGTCTGGAGCCAGTTCTCCATACTCCAGTAGCATTCTTAATGAGCTGACTTGTGAGAAATTATTTTTGTCTACTTTTTTGTTCCCTTAGAAAAGATTTCTCGGCATCGTCTGATTTCAGCTCTGCCTTACGCGATGGCTCAGCTATACAGCAGCACAACAAATCCTTTATTACGTTCTCACCAGCACAGGTACATTTTATACTAAGAAGGATTATGCTATCCTTCGACAAAAGCACACAGGAACAAGGCTAGGCGAATGATATTCGGTGATGGTATTTTGAGATCAAAGTCACACTAAGGAATTTTCAAGTGACTGGTGTTGCAAAGCTGTAAAAGTAATGAGACACAATATGGGATTTTTGTAATAAACAGCCCAGAGAGATGTGGTTTGATGATATCAAGTAGTCAGCATGATGATTCACTGGATACTCTATAGGACCTCTCTGCTACAAGCCTTCCTCAGGTCCTTGTCTTTCTGCAACCTGCTTTTGTATGACTTAAAGCTTTATATTCAGCTTTTTACAGACTGAGCAGTTTACAGTCACCTTTTTCTCAGTCCCTGCTAATGAAGATCCCTGTGCTACCACTGCAGCCAGTATTCTTGCACAAACACATTTTCCGTGTCCTCACACAACTGTGGGTAGCTCTATGCAAATGACAGGCTGAAGGGAAGAAAATAATAGAAAACTTCTTTTTGTGAAAGCTTCTTGTTCTCAGAAGTAGAACCTTAATCTGTTTGCTCCACTGCCTTAAGGAGTATTTCCCTTTAATAGTTTGTAAAACTCTGATCTGGGACTCAGCTGCTTCTTTTGTAAAACTGGCATATGTCACTGAACCTTCAGATGCCTCAGCACCTACAGATATTTTAAACACACAAGCACTCACAAAAAGTCATGTCCAGATGGTATAAGACTTAAACATAACTTCTGTCTTTCCCTGGGACTTGATTATCTCCTGTCTTACTCTTTATATCACTCGTACTGCTTGTACGGTCTAATTTATATCTCTGTAAAATACTGCCATCGTGGTAAGGTGACACTTCGCACACAGCTATATCAGGCTGCATAAGATACAAAGTAGGAGAAAATCAAGTCATCAGTTCCAATCTGTCCTGCTGAAGAAAAAGCAATCTGCAGAGAAAAGGTGAAAAAGGAATTACCAGCCAGCGAGGAGAGCAGAAGATAAACAAAACTATTACTCTTCCATCAGTCAAGGAAGCAGAAAAAAAGAATTCTGTAGTGAACGCAACTACTCCATTTAGGATCGTATTTCACAGATCCCAAAATATGGGTATCTAATAAAAGAAACCCCATAAAAATATTTTCCCTAAAAGAATAGGAATACATGTCACCATGCTACCTTCAGCAGAGTGCTAAGTCACTCTAACACACAGCAGAGATTGACTCTATAGCTTACATGGCACTTAATCAGGATTTATTTGTGGACAGCGACCATAGCAATGCCTATTTCAATACAGCTGAAATGCTAGGCATCTGCCTCATGCACCTGAAAAAGAGCTGTTAGGGAGCTACTTTCCTCTCTCAAGGGAAGAGAGAATACTCCCAGAGCATCTCTCATGCTGCAAGAGGAATATTGCAAAGACTAATGCTTCTGCATAAGGAAGCTGGGCCATCAGCATGCGCGCCCATGCTGCCTGCGTGAGGAGCGAGGAAAGCAGAGAGGGGGAACGTCAGAGCCTCCCTGCAACATGACAGCTGCTGGGAAAGGTTAAGGTCTGCGACTCTGCAACATGCCTAAGTGGTCTTTTACCAATGTATATACACCCAATCATGCAGCAGTGTGTATTTATAGTGTTTGTGCATAGTTCAGACACACATATATACAGCTTATAATCATAAACACAAATGCTAGTCAGACTTTACATGCAGCTAAGCAAATTGAGCAGACTCGTAGTAGTCAGCTGTGCATATTGACAGCTACGACTGCTTCACAAACCACAGTAACTTGGAATATTTTTTTGTCTCACGTCAGATCTATCTCCTGTCTCCAAATTATGCCAAAATTTTAATTTGTTAAAAAAAGATAAACACATAAATCCCAATACTGTCTTTGAAGGATGCAGATGAAAATGAGAGGACAAAACATTTGCACAACCGTACTACTGTCACTTTTTTTCAAAATGTAGAGTTTCAAACTGTCCTGAGAGAAATGTAGATACTGACTCAACCGGGTACATAAATCTTTTGATTTATGTGAAACATTAATACTTAATGTATCAGTTACATTGTCTAGAGGCTGTCCTTTATACTGAGTTAAAGGAAAGTACTGGACATCTCTAGAATGCTCTACATGTTGTCAGAGAAGGTTTTTAACAGCTGAAGGGCTACTTTGTCATGAACTGGAGTATCAGCCATGAAAGTTGCAGACGTATTCAGAGTACAGAACTACCAGAAACTAACAGCCTTCGTAATAAAACAGTTTGACCTAAGCACCACTGTCTGGTGAAAAAAAAAAAAAAAAAAAGAATTTGCTATTTCCCTTCTTCATTCATTTCACAGTTATTGTCCATTTCAACACCTTTGTTTAGATGAAAACACAGAAAGTTTTCACTAGCTTTAATCAGGCTCCCAGAAAAGTCCAAGAGCAGAAGGGAGAAAACTAACAGAGGACAGGGATGGGTTAAAAAAAACCTCAGCCTTAGCTTAATCCTGCTTCTATGGAAATCAATGCCTTCTAGTAGAACAAAATAGGACAGAGATTTTTGAAAACAGAACCTGCTATCCTTTCTTACTCAATACTTCTTTTCTGTAAGCTAGATTCTGTTGTGGAGAGTAGAAATAAGCACTACTATATCCCCGGGATCTTGAGTTATGTTACTTTTACACTGAAAAATGTGCAAATAGAAATATTTCAGCTAACACAAATGCCAATATAGGTTTGATGCTCTTTCTCAGTTTGGAGCGCAGCTCAGAGGACCTCAGCTAGGAACTGAAATGTAACATATGGTGCTATTTGCAGTATCAGCAGTGAAATTTAGCCAAGTAACTTCTGTAATTTTAAATCCATTCTGGCCTAGCAGAGTTATTCTCCTTTTATAATTAAGTCTATCACAGCAGTAACTGGAGCCATATCTGAAATTGGGGAAATGTTACTTTAGTTAAAAAAAAAAAAAGAACATGATAAAAACTGCCTCATCAGAACAGGAAAATATTCAAAGGTATTAACATTTCAATAAGAAATGGGTAAACAAGTCATTTAAGCTGCAGAAATAAGCTTGTTGCTTATTTTCATATTATTGTGTTTATACAAAGACTATCTTGTCAGCAAAATAATATGCTCCATAATTTGCACTTAACATTGCACATGAAATAATTTCCACTCATTTCAACAAAAGCAGGTTGTTGACTCCTGCACCACGTAATACATCTTTGGGATTCTCAAGCTAACTATTTAATTTTATCCAGCTAGTTTATTTGACAGACCTATAGCAAAAAAATCAAATAATAATGCACTCTTTTCCTATGAAAGTGGTGGATCCCAGCATCTTAACACAGTCAGGGCAATCTGGCATGCAACAGAAATGAAAACAGCTATAGCAAGTCAATCAGGAATGACCAGTACAGAAGAAGTAGAGAAAGGAAAAGGAAAAAGGAAAAAGGAAAGGGAAAAGGAAAAGGAAAGGGAAAAGGAAAAAAGAAATAAGGACAAAATAAGCAATTTATTTTCAATAAAAAATAGAATATTCAATTAAAGACTATGCTATTCTATGAGAAGCTTGTGCTGTTTTATAATAGGCATGTTTTAAAAAGTCACGGTTGACTTAAAAGCTACAGAGTGGTCATTTCATTGATGTCAAAAGCTGTTTGACAGTGAATGGACCAGACCGTCATAAATTACAGGTGATGAAAGATAGCATATCCAAGTGACTGCAAAATGAGTTTCAGGTAGACAAATGTCCCTGTCAGTGAAGAAGTGTTTACCACAAAAAAGAACCTACCTTACGGCCAAGGTTAAGGGCTAGGATATCCACATGCTTTGTGGCTTTTCTTTACGGATGTCCTCAGTTCCACATAAGATTGAGGTCTACTTTGTGCCTTTCTCATTGACACAGGACAGGCATAGATCCATGAGCAAGTACTTTGGTACAAATAGAAAAATAAAAACAAGCCCATCCGAGTACACATTAGACTGCTTAGTTCTCCCAAACCTGAAGTGCTTTCTTACTGCAGGTAAACACGCCAGCCATGGAGATACAGAAAGTCTGAAGCAGGCTTATCAAACTGCACATGACTCCTCAAAATTCACTTAACATTTTGCCTAAAAGAAAAAAAATAGCCTTTAGTAAATATAGTTGTTTAAAAAAAAAAAAAAAATCAGATCTATCCATCTATCCCAAGGTTTCTGATTTTTTTTATTTAATTGAATGGAAAATTAGCCCTTTTGCTAATCCAGTTAAAGACATACATTTTTTAGGTCTTTATATATATACAAATTAAATTTTGCCTAGGCATGTTCATGTTTTTTTTTTTGTTGTTGTTGAAAACCAACATTTGACCTTTTCACACACAAAGCATTGCTTTCTACAGATTAAATAATTCCAGCACTTTTTTTTCCCCCTCAAAGATGCAGTTGCCATTAAAAAGTAATTACAGGGCACATTCTGCCTATTCATGTTTCACTATTAAAAAGCATTTCCTAAGCAATGAATAAGCCTGCTTTAGGATTATATTTGCCAAGGAAAGAAATGATGTTTAAAAACCCAATTATTAACCTTATTAACCTTTTTTTTTTTTTTTTTTTTTCTTTTTTTTTTTTTTTGGCTTTATAGAGTAGTAAATATAGAACAGAACAGAGTAAAATTTAGGCAACAAAGAGAAATGCTGCTTTTCCTTTTTCTTTCTTTCCCCAAGTGACATATTTTGATATTATACCCAGATTCTTCATTCCTTAAATAGTGCTAATCAACCCATAAAGAGTCTGGAAAAAAAAAAAAAAGCCACTCACCAGCAATGCGTGTTGGGGTTGGCAATGCCAGTGAACAATCAGAAGTCCTCTAAAGTGCTCTGATTCCAAAATACAGGTACTACTTAACATGAATAAATTAAACACACGGAGCCGCAACAAGGTTAGTGTTTGTTAAGGTCATGTTTTTTCCTGCTTCCTGTTTGAATTCACATTCACAGAGAAAGAGGATGGGGATTTACATGCTGATGGACTATTCATTAGCATGTTATCAATTAGCACCAAGGAAACAAACAAAAGGCCTTAACTGAGGAAGAAGTAATGGGAAGAGTTAACATGCTCATGAGAAAGCTGGGAAGATTTAAGTTAACAACATGATTGCTCTAGCTTTCCTGTTCTGTATCTTTATGGGTATAAATGGCAACCATAAAACCTGGGAATTACTTGATCCTATTTGAATTGGAAAACTATTTAATTCTGAGCCTGCAACACAACTAATCGTGTAATCAGATGAAAACACTTCCACGGAGCGTTTGCTCCCATTAAAAACATCTACAGCATCACATTACTTGTGGCATTCCTGACTTTTCAGCACTTCTGTCTCCTGTGCATCTTGGTTAAAGAGCCAGGTCTGGTCTTTCTTGAAAGCTTTTCATCATGTTTTCCTTCTCTCCTTACATAGACTCTTTGAGTATGTTGCCCATTTTTATTTTTTTTTTAATAACCTCACATCATCCAGGGCAAATACACAAGTAAGTAAAGTTCCACCACCAGACTGCCAAGATTTATTTGCTTCTCAAGGAGATTTAGGGAACCCTTATTGAAATGCTGAGAGTTAAGGCAAAATGCAAACTTCAGTGATCCCTCTGGTTTTAGAGAACTGTTACAGCCAGAGAGTGAGCAGAAAATGCTGCTTACCAATCATGGAGATGTTTTTCTTGGGGAACTGTAGACAATAGTCCTGGCAGTCATCCTGGTCTTCTGGAAGACGGTCACTGCAGGCCAGTAGGATTCAAAAAGTATCCACGAAAATGCCAGGCCCCTTGTGCAGACTAAAAGGTAAATTAAATGCACCTCTATGTAAGGGCAACAACTAGAGCTTAAGCAAAGTCAGACTGTGATCGCAGAGGTTTTCCTGGGACAGGAGGTACCTACACAAGCCAACAGGTTAGCTGTGGCCACGCGTGTTCCTCCTTGGGGAGGAACACGAGGAGAAACAGCAGAGGGTCAGGCCGGAAGCTGCAGTTCCCGGAGGACAATTTCAGTGTACTAGCAGTCACACAGACAGGTATAAGAGAGCCAACAGTGCCAGCCCCATGAAATTACCCATGTCAGGCAGGGGATGAAGAAAGGGGAGAAGCTGCAGAGCTACCTGCTGCTTTCCTGGAGCAGGTTCTTAACGGTGAGGTGCAATTACTGCTACAGCTTCCAGGATGGGCATTACAGGGAGGTGTGTGATAGAAAACTAACGTTTTAAGTACAGAGCTGTGTGTTCCTTAGACAGTCTGTGAAGCCTCAGAGTTAATCAATGGGGTTGACAAAGCACTGCAAGTGGTTTTTGACCACTATCACAAATTCCTTAAGATAGACGAGACTTGTCTGGAAAGGCAAATGATTCCATGGTCAAGACTTTTTTCTTCTCTCTCTTTTCTGTAATGAAGATTTTTGGCTCAGTATATCATGACAGATGTTAATAACACTTAAAAGTTCTTCAGTGATTCTTGCAGCCACAAATGTGATTATTGCCCTCCTGCTTCTGAAGCCCTTTATTAACTTCAGATAGGAGAGGGGAATTTTTGAATGATTCCAAAATCACACAAAATCATACAGATCCACGAGGGAGAGTTTTGAGAAAGAAGACATGTTCCATTAGAATGCTGGATGTGCTCAGGAAATATCAATGTGCAAATATATCTTAAGTAATTTCAAAGGATGCATCTTATATGCATGTTTAAAGATCACTTAAAGATCAGTTTCTCATTTGTTTTCCAAATATGTTTTCTCCATCAACATTCAATCATGTCTTCACTCCAAAAGTGAGAAGAGGGTAAATAGGGCTTCTAAGAATGCCAGTTAACGTTAATGGCTGCATTATTGTCCTGAGCGCTGATACCCTCTGTACAGATGAGAGATCAATTAACAGGCACGCTTTGTGGTAGGCTTGCTAGAATACGGGTACAATTTGCAAAAGCATTGAAAAGTAAAATCAAGTTCTGCTTAAGTTCTTGTACAGGAAAACTTGCTAACATCAGGAAATTTGTTCAGAAAAAACTTACATGCCTAGGTGAACTTGCCTGTATCTTTACTGCAGATGGCAGAGTGAGAATAGAGTTACCTGAATTAACTCAAAACAGGTTAACTCAGATACCCCCAGCCAGCCACAACTGCTCAGATCTGGGCCTCTGGCAGAGCGCGCATTACATATTTAGCTTTGCAACGTAGGGCTCCACTGGGTTTGATGTACCTCGTACTTCCTTATACCCAGACACAAATAAGCAACTGCTACTCTGAGGGAACAGCAGAAAAGCACAGGCTTTGAAACAGTTCCACCCCCACACTGGGGATGCTAACAGCATCAAGTGGATCCTTGCTCCTGGTCAGTGTTTTTTTCTTTTATTTTTCCAGTTCTTGAATTTATCTTTGTTTTTCTGCAACCCTCCACTGTGACTTGGCAACATGAGATGGGCAACGTGAAGGCATTTTTCATACTGATATTAGATGCCAAAGTACCAATTGGCTGGAGAAACGGTCAGGAGAAACAGGCTACATAAAACCTCCTTCTACCTTATACAGAAGCAATACATGATTATCTTTTTAATCTTTGTTGCATTTCAGGTGAAAATACCATAAATAACAAATGAATGCATCCCAGCCTTTCTTTTGGACCTCATCTCCTCCTATTCACTGGCTTGCATTAGCTGCTTAAAGGGTTTGCAGTTCATCTAAGTATGACAAAAAGAACATCCTGAATGAAAGGAATAAATGAAATAGTGGCAGTGCAAAAAAGTGAGTGAGCTACTTTTCTGTGGAACTGTATAACAACAACAACAACAATAATAATAATTGCAATAATTTTTCTTACCAATGGCCTCAAAAATGCTCAAGTGTTATGCAGTTCCTATTCATAGTGGGCTCCCCAATAGATGAAAATACCAAGCTGTGCATCTGTACTTTGCAAAGACCGAGTTGACTTTTTCACAGTAAAATTATTAAATTCAAAACTGCTTGCCATTCAAAAAAGTACTCTGACCCATGCTTAAATGAACCTATGACCTCCAGTGTAATCAGTTCCCAGTTATGCTAATAACCATCATCAGTGAATTTACATTAGAAGCAATAATATTTCCAGCACTGAAAGCTTTAGTGGCTTTTTTTTAGTATGACCTAAAGATGATTTAACCATGTTAACAACTGCATTCTGGCCATTTTCCATGCCACCACATTAATTTTAAAATGTCATGTTTATTTGCTTAGTCCCAGAGTGCTGAAGTTCAGAATATGCTAACCTAATTGTAAAAGAAATAACTTTGGGCAGCCCTAGTCTAATTTCATGTCATAAATTGCAGTCTGAGCTACTCTTAAAGCAGGAAAACCTCAATCAAAAGAGCAGGGGTGTTTGTTACACTGCCTGGCACCACCTCCTTTGAAGGCACAGTCCAGCTACCCGTTGTTACAGTATCAACGACTCCCCAGTCTGAGGTGTTTAAGTGATAATGCCATTTTTTGTTTGTTTCAGCATCACAGGACAGCAATATTTTAATTCTGTCTTTGAGAAAAGTGTGTAGCCTGTACGTTCAAATATTTTTCCAGGAGCTGTTCCTACAGCAAGTTTCCAGGAACCTTTTTCCAACTTGCAGGAAGCTGGTTCTTCAGTCCTTTATCTTCAGGGTATGAAGAGTAGGAAAGAGAGACAGGCAATGACACACCTTGGACCTGTACAAGCTGTGAGTTTCCAGAGGCCTGCCTTGTCCCAAATGTGACTCAGAGCAGTCTCAGTTATTTTTTTGCATTACTCAGTCCCCATGAAAGAAATTGCAAGCATCCCTGGTTCACCCTGCATCTCGTCTTAACATGTTCCATGCCAGGACCCCATGGAGATATCTGCACTGAGAGAGTGGAAAGGGCCTCTGAAAGCCACCCTTTTACCCCCTTCAGGGCATTTTAACCCTGTCAAAATAACACCAGGGGGCCCTAACAGAAGTAAGAAACAAGCTAACAGCTTAATTTGTGAGACTCCGCAGGATGTATATTGGGCAAGTGCTCCTAGGAGTTCTTTCAACAACAGCAGCATCCAGTATAGTACTGAAATGCATTATTCATCAGAAATACATCACAACACTGTAATTAAAGAGTGTTTAGCATCAGGCTTTCTGTTTCAAGAGTAGGAAAACAGTATTTATTGATATATTCAGCTGACTACAGAATTTCATGCCTACAATTGGTCAAAATATGTTCAAATACTTTTTCTCTTCATATGTTAGATAGAAAAAAAGTAGATTTTAGAAGATCAAATTTCAGCTAACTCTGCTCATAGTACTGATGTTTCTTCAGGTCTGGCTTGGGAAGTCCCATAATCACAAATCTATGGTGACTGGAAAATGTTCTGAGAGGTTGATGTTCGCATGTAACTCACTCACTCTTTGGCACCCTGTGTTGGTCACCATAGGACACAGCATGCCGGCTTACAGGGACTTTTGCTCCGATTCTTTAACAAGACTTTGGCACTTTAGTTTATATCCTAGGATAGCAAACCAAACAGGCAGACCTCAAACAATTTAGGACATCAAGCTCATATTTAGAACACATAATGTAAAATGCATTAATGCTCATAAAGGATACTAAAATCTATCAGTGAGCCTGGTATGAGTACCCCTCAATGGCTAGCTGGTGACCATGCATATCATGCTTTATTATTGTATCAAACCCTTAATACATTTGTATTTTTAAACATGCAACATAGAATGGAGAAAGCTGAGTTACTCTAATATTAATTTTATTAGAAAGAGAGTGCCAGAAGAGACTCTTCCTCTACATGTAACTGCTGAGGACCTAGTTGGGCAGAACATGACAGCAAAGGAGAAACAAAAAATGTGCATTTCTTTCAAAATAATCAATTTCTGCATTGACTTCTAGTATTTTTGCTTCATCACCTCCTACTTTGTAACAGCGATCTTAGGACAGAGATCTTCTGAGGGATACAATGGCTAGACTTGGGTAAGAACATTGTTGGTTGAAGCAATAGTGAGAATTTGTACAAAACCCCTCAAGTGCTGGCAACCATGAACTAAAGGAAAGCCACAAGAAAGAGTCCAGAAAAGTCAAAGATTTGCCTTTAATACACACAGACTTATATGCATCTACCGGCCATTGTGTTCTTTGAGACTCTTTTCCAATATGACAGAAACACAGGTATGAGGGAGTTGCACCTTCACTAGTTCAGTCAACCAAATATAGCACAGAGATTTACCATGAATTCTCAAGTAAGTTTTTTAATTAGGTAAAATCCCCATAATCAAGTGTCAAAGGAGACAGTTCTACAGTGTAAACAAGCTCACTTTTATATCAAGCATGTATTTTCCTTTTACAATTTTTTTTAATCATCTTACACGCCTTTAATTACTGTATTCAAATCCCCTCTCCACTGTTTTACAGTCTGCTTTTCAACAGCTATGATATTCTCTGCAGTCCTTCTCTTGGCCAAGCCATACTTTTTTAAAGTTAATTTAGCCTTTCCTCATAAGTCAAGAGTACATCTGGTCTCTTAATCACTTTTACTGCTCTTCTCTTTCTTTCTTCTTTCTTTATCATCGCATTTCTCATTATAGGATGCCAGAATGGAATGCAGTATTTCAGGTGCAGCCACTAAAGAGAAGGGATTATCCTTGCTTCGCCATCAGGGTGTCCTGCCCCCACAAAAACACAGTGAACAAAATCACTCTGCCTTCCTTGTTCCTCCTGTCCCCTTCCTATTTCTAAAAATACATTTCTTCCAAAACACATGGGATGTAGTAACCCAGAAAGATGCAAAGACTTGAGAGAAGGCAGGAGAGGACTGGGAAGGCAAAGCAAAAAAGGAAGAGTTCAGTAGATGAAGAGCGTATAAAACTTAATGTGGCACAGTAGCTGCAAATACAGAACAATTGATCAACGATCGAATTGGAGAAGGAGTAGAGAACCAGGCTTTTTTAATCTTGTCCATGCAATCATATCTGTAACTAAGCGGAAGTAAATCCTAACAAGGCAGAGGTTGTCTTTTACATCTGCTTTGTCAGAATGTAAACAGTTATACAGTGTGTAAGACAGCAGAAAATCAAACCCTATGTGTTCTCAAATCTGTTGAGTCTTTCATATGCCATTTTTTAAAATGGGGAAATCACCCAAATCAGCTCTTCCCTACAAAAGTTTAGTTTCAACACATGAGCATGTTTTTATGAAAAAAAAAAAAAAAAAAAAAAAATTTACATGGAAATACTCCCAACTTCGAGTCCTCTATGTCTTCAGATCCTGAAGACTTGTGTTCTGCAGCCAGTGATTCTCCCCTACTGGGGAAGCAGGGCAAACTGGGAAACTCCCTTGGCATGCGGAGAGGCTGTGAAACCTTGGAGCAGCACAGCCTGGGCAGTGCTGAGTGAGTGGGACTATCGCTTGAAGTGTGAGGAACACATTGGCCCAGATTCTTTGAAGATCTGTGTTTCTGTTTCTCAGAGCTGGGAGGAGAGGCTGATCGAGCTTTCTCTGTCTACCCCCGCACTACAGCGAGGTGACTGCCTTAACTTCTGCTATTTTCTGAAAGTCCTCAAGAAATCATTAGCTGATACAAGCCGGATCGTGGCACTTTGATCCGACTAGGTGCCTTCTTCACATACCATAACCAAGATAAAATTGTAAGCTGGCCCAAGAAATAGGATTTTGAGTTCAGTGTCTGCTGAGAGTGACTGTATGCAGCACGGCAGGTCATTATGGCACAGAGGAGCACTAATCCAACAGACAATCTGGTCCACTGAATTCCCTAGTGTTACAATCAGCCTTCTAGCTCATTGCTCCTTGAAAGGATATCCCAACCAGACATGAATATACAGACTTGTCAGCTGAAGCCTGCTTGCAAAAACAGCCCTGGAGCTAGAAAAGGAGAGGAAAAAAAAAGGAGAAAAAAAAGAAAAAGAAAAGATTAAGATGACAGTGAAAAGCACTAAACTCACAAGGCTCATTTTCCACAAGGAAGAATTTTACTGGCTGTAATGATTTACTCTTATCTAAGCAGAATTTATATGGAACTTAGTCTAGGTCATGGAAGTCTTAAACAGTTAATGACAAAATAATGAAAAAAAAATCACTTTACATCCATATACCTATCCATCAAACTTGGAAGGTAAAAGACATACAAAGCACTCTGAGCGAGGGGAAAATAAAGCAGGGTTGAAATTTAGCCTGATCTGTTTAAGCATGTTAAAATCTCAGTTACAATCTGATGAACTTTTAAGTAGTTATTCAACCTGGCTCCTGTTGTGGATCCTCTCCTTGTCAGAGCATGTAAAGCTGGATTACACCTGATAAAGGAATGCACAAACCTTGGCAGTATCTGGAATACACACAGCAAGTTCTCCTAACAAGTCTTTTTACTAGTATACGCTTTGCCCCAGCTCCTCCAGCCAGCTTCACTCACTGGAGGTCACCATAATCTCTTCCTCCTCTGAGTAACAGATTTTAAGAGTAAGTTCCTATCAAATGGACTATTTAGATAAACAGGCAAGGTAAACAGGTAAAGAACCTATATTTATGTTTTACTAATTTACCCATGTTGCTTCCCATGGGCAGATGTTGTCTCCCGCTGTCCCTTCCATCTCCAGCTAAAGACATGCAGGAGTCCTCAGAATTCATATTAACACATTATTACAGATAAGTTGTTCTTAAACAGAATGACTTGCTTTTAGTTAAGATCCTTTAGTATGAGGAAAGTTGCATCTACACTGATACTATATTGAAGTTGACATTCTTTGGATTAGATGGATTTTTTGTATTTCAGCATAAAAAAGGAAAGCATATCACAAAATGCAGACATGGTGTTATCCCGCATGGTGATTAATGGCTAAATGACTTCCACATGGGTGCCTAGATCAATCACAGGACTTACCCTGCATTTATCATATAGACAATGAAATCCAGAACAGGTCAGCAGATCATCTGGGCAGACTGTTGTTATGTCTGGAATGAAGTGCTGCAAGTAAAAAAAAAAAAAAAAAAAAAAAAAATTATTAAAAAATCAATATCCAGCTAAAAAATTTAAGCACACTCAAAAAGAATGTAAAGAAACATAAATGTTTCTGTGTGTGAGCATGTGGATACTGAATGGAATATTCACGTAACAGCTCAGGGTAGCAGTTGGTTGCTTATGCACTTTCTTGCGGGGCTCTCTGAATGCTGATGATGTTTCTTCAAATGGAGCCAAGTTCTGGCTGCAACAGAAGGCGCCGTCCTGCAGCCCCCCAGGATCACTCCACGCAAAGCAGCAGATGGAACTTGCAGCTTGTACTCCCATTTTTGTGGGAATATATTTTTGGTAAAGGAGAATTACAGTCTCTGTGATACTGCTCACTTGGTGTATATGCTTCAGCACATCATAAATACCTTTTCAAGGAGTAGGACACTTCCTAGGAAGCGCTGAGTACCACCAGGCACTACTGAAACAACTTTGAAACACTTCAGAGAAGAAATCAATTTTCCCATTAGTTAAAAAGCAAAAGATTGCTTTAGCTATCACATGGAGTCAAAATGTAAGAGTATCAGCCACTGGAACAATGTCTTTAAGGTAAATTTTTCTCCAGTTTGAACCCTCCAGCAAAGATCATGTCTTTCTAAACATTATATTTTAACTCAGTCAAAAGTTTGAGGCTGATGAAAAAAAATGAGATTTTATGGAGCATGCAACGTAAATTCACAAACTATGAATTATAATAACCAAAACGTGACTTCTTTTTCCAAGTACAGATTACAAACACTTCCAGGAAATTTACTCTGTGCTCACCAGAAAGTACTGTTTCCTTTTTGGAGTACCCATCACTGAAAACTTGTTTTATTTGAACAGAAAGAGAACACAGCACACAAACTAACAAGTGCTTTTCTTCCTGCAAGCATAAGTGGCCTAAGCAGGTGCTATTTAGTACCGCCTAATGGGAAAATATTTGTTATTCCTTATTTGCATTACTGAAGCACATGCAAGCACCTGTCATGGAGCACTTCTCAAATGCAGCACAAAAAAAAAGATGTTCCCTGCCCAAAGATTAGAGAGTCCTGGTGTGTCAGGAGCTAGCAAGACCACCGAGGATCACGAGTACATCGGTGCAATTGCTCTTAATTCTATTATTCCATTAAAATAGGCATTGTGTCTAAATATTTTATCAAAATACGATTATGTGCACATGCATAGTATTGTGTCTATGATACACCTCTTTTTCTTTTCCAGTTACCTACTTTAAAAAAAAGTGATCAGAAACTACTTAAGAAACTTCAGAAACTTAAAGCCCATACACAGAGTTTCCGTGTGTTTGGGGAAGTCCAAAACGAGACCCAAAAAAATGGAAGATGAACAGCCCACCTCAGAAATGCCGCTGGCCGGCAAAGTAGAACAAAGATAACTGACATGGTGGGGAAAGGAAATCTATGAGATTTTCTGACGTTTTTGCGGGATCCTCAGAGGGCAAGGAAGGCCAATCTGCCCCGGAGCCGCCTGCGCGCGGGACGCCAGGGGCACCGGCTGCTCCCCGCGTCCTCGTCGCAGCCACAGCGAGTATTTTGCACGTCGACACCACTTTACGCTCTCCCGACGACGGCCGCGTCTCTCAGGCGCAGCACGTGCCTCTGCCGCGCCACTACTTTTACTATTTTACAGGTCCACCTAAGGATCCCGTTCCTTTGCGGTTTAGCTTCCCGCTTTGCTCCGGTTTGGCGCTGCCCGCCCCGCGCGGCGGCG
>VZSV01000006.1:2296410-2321446 GCA_013398735.1 Nothocercus julius
C
This sequence comes from Nothocercus julius, assembly GCA_013398735.1. Taxonomy (NCBI): domain Eukaryota; kingdom Metazoa; phylum Chordata; class Aves; order Tinamiformes; family Tinamidae; genus Nothocercus; species Nothocercus julius. The sequence continues at coordinate 2,296,412 of VZSV01000006.1, forward strand.
GCAACCTGAGCCGCCTGGAGCTGGCGGGCAACGGGCTGCTGCTGCTGCCCGCCGGCATGTTCACCGCGCTGCCCGCCCTGCGCCACCTGGACCTCAGCAACAACTCGCTCGTGGGGCTGCGCAACGTCTCCTTCCGCGGGCTGGCCCGCCTGCAGAGCCTCGACCTGAGCGACAACTCGCTGGGCGCGCTGCCCAACGGCACGCTGGCCCAGCTGCGCGGCCTGCCTGCCCTGCGGAGCGTCGACCTGCGCCGCAACACGTGGGTCTGCGACTGCGCCATCGAGGACCTGGTGAACTGGCTCAAGGAGAGCGAGCAGGCGGAGGGCAAGGAGGCCCTCACGTGCGCCTACCCCGAGAAGATGCTGGGCAAAGCCTTGCTCAAGATCGATGCCTCAGACCTGAACTGCTCCGTGCCTGTAGACCTGCCCTCCCAGCTACAGACTTCGTACGTTTTCTTAGGGATAGTCTTGGCTCTCATCGGGGCCATTTTCCTCCTGGTTTTGTACTTGAATCGCAAGGGAATCAAAAAGTGGATGCACAACATCAGAGATGCCTGCAGGGATCACATGGAGGGATATCACTACCGGTACGAGATCAACGCAGACCCCCGGCTAACCAACCTCAGCTCCAACTCCGATGTCTGACAGAACGAGCAGGGTGACGCACAACAGCTATGCATGAAAAGTAGACTAAAGCTTTACCCTTGTGCTTGCCTCCCTTTCCCCAGAGCAACCAGAGACGTGTGTGTAACGTGAGGGGAGCGTGTGCCTCCGCGTGATGTAAAGCTCATCACTGTTTTGTGTCGAGACAGCCAGTAGTTGCGCGTGGTGTGGGCTGTGCGTAAGAAACGAGCTGCTACCACTTCTCCTTACCTGCTCTCGGTGGAACTTGCTGCCAGTACTTGTTGGGAAAGTTTTTCAAAGTCTCAAAAGATATGAAAGGATTCTCTCTCTGCCGCTGTAGAGCCACCAGAGTTTATGGGACGTACCGATACAGATACCATTCAACAAAAGCTGCCTCAACTTTTTTGGGAAAAAGACATTACCTTCATCAGTACCAGTTTTGGTCTTGTATATCCTGAACACCAAGACAACAATTCTGTTTCACAGACTGCCTTCAGACTAAGGGGCAAAACAAAGGAACTAAGCAACTTTTCTGTTAGAAGGAAATAAAATAGCATGCACAAATGCCTCCTAGTTTTACATGTTAGGAAACTTACAATCTCAGTAAGTCTCTTATTGTTTTGTAAAGTTATTTTTTGATTGCAGATTATGTGCAAAGAGAATTTTTTTATATAAAAGTGCATCTAAACTCAGCTTGAACTGTTCAATAAACAGTCTTACAAGAACTGTTGCACTGAAGTTTGCTGCTTAATAAAATGTGTTTGGATATCTGATGTGAATAGCTCTACAGTCTCTTTAAGTAGTAGCCCTACAGTGGTAATTTGAATTAAAAATTTAAAAAGTGTATAGCTTAGGCATGAATGTTTGAGTCTTGTGAAATACACTATAAGAATTACATTGTTTGACAATGAGAGCACAGTTTCAGTTAGCACAAAACCCCCAGTGAGCTCTCTTAAAACTTCAAGAGAAATGCTAGCCAACATTATTGAAAAAATTACAAACTAATTGAATTTGCTAGTCTCCTTGACCAAACTTTTAAAAATTCAAATTTAATTGTTGAGTTCATAATACAGAAAATTATGCCTTGTTAGAGTTATTTATTACAAAATGCATACTTTCAGGGCTTGAATTAAATTAAATGCAGCTCAGTCCTGCAGTCAGAGAGCTCCAGACTTGTAAAAGGATACACAGTTTGGGTTATTAAATTAAGTACTTGCTGTTTCATATGAAGCTCTCAGTGCTTGTGCTGTTTTGTACTAATGTACTTGAGTAATGAAAATTTTTTTTTTTAGCATTTATCTTAAAACTACTGGCAAGTCTAAGTATTATATATGCACTCATACTTACTACTTATTTGAGAATGTGTTTTTGTTTAAGTGTGCGAAGCATGTAAAGGAAAACTTCAAAGATGCATCATTTAATATGTGATTCTGGTGATATATTGAAAGGTAAATGAGGACCTTCCAATGTCCACCAATAATTAATGCATTTTTTTCTGTAGTACATCTGTAGATTCCCAAAGAAAGAATACATACCAATTTGTATTACCTTTCTGTATTTACTGTATCAGTTTATCAGTGGTGCTCTCTCTGTGAGCACTGTTACTTGAAGTTCTTAAGCACTTTATAGTTTTGTGAGTTACCAGCTAATTCCCTTTGCTTCTAAGAGTGGCAGTTTCCTTATAGGTATGTTCGGTTGCTAAGAGCTCATAAGTATAAAATAGTCACTTAAGTATTGGAAGAAATAATTTTAAATTATTATTAATTTGGACATCAAGGTTATTCAAATGCATTTTTCTCTCATAACTACAGCTGTTGTCAAAACAAGTGACAGTTCGTTCAGACTAGTTTTTTATTGCTTTATGTTGGCATTACTCAATAGCAGTGCTTATTTTTTAATGTAGTTTTGTATATCCACTCTCAAAAGCTTCAAAAATACAAGCAATCTTTTGATAAATCAATATACTTAGAGTTAATGTAAGCTACATGATAATTTGTTTCTCTTGCTGTAATCTAAATGTCTGGGGAATATCCAGATAACAGCATATGAATTTCAGTTTGCGGATTTTTGAGAAAACAAATCGCTGGCCTAAATGTTAGCTGCACATATTTTAAGAATAGTATAAGCTCCAGTATGAATAACTATTAATGAGCAACTATGCAAACTCCTCTTATTTAGTATACATAACATAGTTTCTCTGCAAGACGATAGAATTTGCAGTAGGTGTATAGTGTGCTGTGATGTGCTGGTCATTTGGCAGAATTATCACTTCACGTTTATTTATACAGTGCGGAGAAAAGAAGAGTCTCATCCTTGCTAAAGATGCTTCTGTAATACAGTGTGTAATGTATGTACAGGCTAAGCCATTTCTTGGACGATTTCTTGATTCGTGTTAACTTTTAAGTAAATACAGTGAGACTTAAGTAAATACAGTGTATAATGTATTATGCAACAGACATAATTTACAGAAGTGTATAAGATCAGGCAACGACGTTAGTCATGGTCTATCACCAATGAAAGTAAATCACTATTTGTATAGTGAGCAAGTGTGACTATTGTACTATACCCATTATTCTAAAGATAATCATTTTTTTGTATAATAAAAGTCATTGTAATAGAAATTTAAGAGAGAGCTGGTGACCGCTACTTTAAAATAACTTCTACCATTTGCTTAGCTTTGTATTTATTAGAGTGTTGCAATGAGCATGCATCAGTGTTGTGTTAGACAATGTTCACCTGCAGTGTTTGACCAGCAGTGAGTGCTTTGGTGTTTTGTACAGTGCATTTGATCTTAAATCCCCTTCTATAAACAATACTTGGAATTTGTCTTCCTTTTCTACTATGAAATAGCTACAGTGGTACACAAGGACATTTAAAAAGAAGCTCTAAAAGTGCTTCAGAATTTGTTTAAAAAGTATACATTAAGATATCCTAGTGTCAGACTTATTCCGAAGCATACTTATACCCTTTTTCTGCTTTGACACCTAAAATTTCACTTGATTATTATTTCCAGAATAGCTTCATTAGCAAGGGTGTTTTATTCATTCAGTCTTCAATAAAATGCTGCAGTACTAAATGCTTCTAAAATGTGTTTTGTATACATAAAATCCAAAAAGTTCTGTGTGACAAGGTTGTCACTGATGATTTGTAGAAAACATCGGGAGTAAATTAGTGTGCAAATCTTCAGGGAAAGCTAAGCACCTGAGACACAAACACATGGATCATTCAAGGCTCAACTGCCCCCTTAAAATCAGTTTTAGTTACAATAAGCTTGACACATTCTAAGACTAGCACAAGGAATAGAAATGATTTTAATGTATTAAGCATTTCAGATAAGCCGACATTGGCAGCTAAGAAACACAAAATTCCCTGAATCTTTCCCTAAAGTAGCTATATATTAGCTGCCAAACGTTTTCTATGCCTAACTATCCATAATATTGCCAATAACTTTGAAATTCAAAACATAATTAGAAGTTTTGCACAGGTACTTTAATTCTTCCAGTTCACAGTAATTTACCCTTTAAGCACCAGTGTCAGTCTGCAGCCGCGTGCTGGGTAGCGGAGCTGTCTGCTCAGACCAGTATTTGCTTGTTGCCCGAGATGTCACTCAAGACAGACTTAGCAAAATGTTCAACATCCTACTGCGCTAAAATGCCAACATCTCATTATTCTGCCAGCACATTCCCTGTGAAGTGCTCTGTGCTTTGCAGACCAGCCTGAGTTTTTGTTCATCTCACTTTCCCAAGAAATCCATAAAACGAGCATTGTGAGTCTGCCCAGCCTGAGAACGCCTATATGTTGAAGGTTAAAATCCTTGTTTCCTCTTAAGTCTTAAGAGGAGAAGGAGCCTTTGTCAAAGAGGACAGAATGAAAATTTGATATATGCTCTCTCTTTAGCAGTTGAGTGTTCAAGAAGAACCATTCTCTCTGAGCATATGATGAAGGAAATTAGCATTTGGTAAGAAAAAAAATTTCCGTTTCAAGCTTCCAAATTACTTTTATATACTATGAGGGAAGGTCGAGCAGAGAAGCTCATGCAAGAGAGTATCCCTTTGTGGTGTGTCAGCACCGAAAATCACAACACAGCTGATAAGAGACAAGTGTTAATTGATTCTGTCTTTCTATGCTAGTCATGTTTTATGGATATACCTCTAATACCTTCCTGTTGCTATAGGTAGAAACATTTTACTAACTAGTTGAGTTGTGTTCTAATGGAGGTTTTTCCACTGCAGTATTTTTGGTGGTTTTCATAGAAGATTGAATTTTATTCAGTGGCTGCTCATTTAATAGTGACTAGATGAGGCTCATTATGTAATGCTCAGTTGGTGCAAATGCACCACTCACCATTTTCAAGGACCTGGCCTTGAAATCAAGCAATGAAAGCCCACTGAGGCCAAGTCACTTTTGTTTGGGGAGCACATCATTTATCAGATATATATGTTAAAATGCAGGTTTTCCCATATAACCGTGTCCTTAAAAAGAACTTTTGCTTCCTCAGCAGTGTGACCATTTACATGTTGTCACATCCTTGAACAACTTTGCCATGCCAGAAGTCCTCTGTAGTGCAGAAGAATCTCGAAATCAGGCCATGCATCCCTGGAGTATCCCTAAATAGAAATGGGGAACTACTAAGCACATTAAAATAATGTTTTAATCACAGTATTTGTATTTTAGTTAATATTTTAATATTTGAAAGTATTCATTAGATAACATTTTCTTTCTGATGGTAGACTAACAAAATAACACAACAGATTTGTGTTTTCTGGTAATTATGCATGAATACCATCCAGCATCTGAATAAATTAACAATGTTGCTTCAATACATACAGTGATGAAAATGTTAGAAAACAGAATTATATCTATCTGGTTGTTCCAGCATGTTTTATCATTCTAGAAATTTTAGATATGCAAGAAACTGCTGTAAATTTCTCAGAATTGCAGTTCCAATGGATTGAAGTTTTATTCAATAATTAAGAAAGATTCTTGAATAGAAGCTTAATAAAATGTTTACTAGATTGCATATAAATGTTGCATGCTCCTACTTGATTTAATTATTTCAAATCATTAGATATTGAAGTCTTTGCTAAAAATGCAGTCCTTTTCTTTATAACTCAGGTTGATTATTGCAATGTAAATCTGCATGAAAAAGAAATGAAAATTTATATGTAGGTTTTCGATTAATTTCTTTAGAATGAATGTTGGCAAGTTAATTTAGTGGAGTGTGTTCTAATCATGAAGTGCTGAGGTTTTGTTATTTGAACATAAATTGGTAGCTTTTTATTTTTAAAGTTAATATATGCAGTATCGATTTTCAAATTGTGTTGGTTCTAAAATGAATAGTAATAGATTTTCAGTTTCTTAATGATTAGATCAAATTGTCTATTTTAAAACCTTCAAATACATATTTATGTAGTGAAATATAAAGGTGTTATTATTGATGGTGTGAGTTCTCTTACTGGAAAGCAAACCATTAAAGAAATATTTTTTCTGAGAGTTTTGCTGAAACAAAGAATGCAGGCTAAACTAAGAAAGAAACATTTTGATGACAAACTATCTTCTTTTTATAGAAATGTTTAGATTGTATCTGTGTGGCAAATAAAAGGGAAAGATGATGTTTCATCTTCTCATTGATAGGTATTGCAGAGCTCTGAATTTTTTTACAGTACCAAGGAATTCTTCTGTGCTGTCCTAGGCACATACCTGAAAACTTAGCAAGACTCGTGCCTGTTTGCTATTATTATTTTATCACATTGCTAGGGAGAGATGACACAGAAGGATATTTAGCTTTATACACAGTTAATTAATCTATCCTGGATTTTATCTTAGGAGTAATCTGTTTTAGTATCTGCCCACAATCTGTTTTTGATGTTTTACGTGTTTCCATGCAAAGTTTTTTTTTTTTTTTTTTTTTTTGGCATAGCTTAGGTAGCCTTACATGAAATTATGGGCACTTATGCTATAAAGAACTCCATTATCAAATTGTCAAATTTTAAGAGAATCGAATATTTACTCAATTCTGGCAGTATAATAGCATCCAATAACAACAGTGAAATCAAACCAACACAATCAAAATAAGAAAATCTGCCCTTTGTTACAAGAATGCTGTAAACACTCATAAACTGGCAGCATTTTGGAGCATTTGAACAATTTAAGCTTGTTTTGAAGACAAACAACTACACTGACAGTTGTTTTTTCTTCTAGTTTCTTCAAGTAACAGCTTATAAGCAAGTGTTAACCAAATCCTGCAGTTTCATATAGATTTGAGTCCATTTAAACCTGTGGTTTTGTCATCGTGCTTTTATGTTTCTCTGTTTTCAACGATGGGTACTTTTGTCAGCCTGGAGGTGGCTGAGAAAAAGCTCTTAAACATCAGAAAACAAGAATTATTATGTATATAACAATGTAAAGATAGGAGATTTTTGAAGAGTAGAAAAGGCTAAGACACACCAAAATCTTCAGGATTTTCTGTTGGTTAGTTTAGGTGCCTGTTTTTTTTCCCACATATTGGAAAGGGAATCTGAGTGCCTAAATGGATTGTGTGCGTATTTTTCTAAGAAGCGCTTCAGACTTGCACTTTGCTGCACGCTGAGTGCTCCCACTGTAGTTCATGCAAATTGGTGCTGAATGGCCAAGATTTTCTAAAGTGGCCATGACTTGGCGTGCTGCTTTGAAAATATCTTAGAGAGGCTTCATTTTGAAAAGTTATTGAACAACTGTGCATCTGCCTTTGGAAAAATTACGTTGTTTTAATAGAAATTAAGGTAAATATGGAGAAACAATTTTCTGTGTGAAAATCCTTGTCTCAAGTATACATTTGGAAGACGTAGTATAAAAGTTGAGGATATCAAAAGCTCTCACAAATATTTAGAATGTGTCTCATTTCTTGGATTCATTCAGGTTTTTCTGTAACACCGTATATGCAGACTGTCCTTCTTCCATCTCCAGCTTGCATAAGTTGCAAATGATTACATACATTACAATAAGATGATCATACAAGTAATCATCTCTAACACTGACACCCTTTTTTTCCTTCACCTTTTCTTTGGAGACCAGGTTAACTTTTCATCAGCAAACCAATGAAGACTGAAATTCTGTGAAACTGGCCGTGCTCAGAATCAAATCTTGAATATTTATCACTAAGCAAATTAATAACCTTATAAGCGTTGCTAGACTTTTATTCAGGTTTCTTCATTCCCTTCTGTTTAATTTTTCAATATACCAAAAAAATTCAGTGATTGCTTAAAGGAGCTCCATGATTCAGATTTCCGGTTATGAGAAAGGAAATTTTAATCTGAGAAGATGGTCCAGAAACAATGCCTGAACTTTTCTGACACTCAGGAGAGTTAAATGCTACCAGAAATGGCCCAGCTAATATGCTCTTCATTTGCCAGAAATACTACATATGCAGAAAGGATTGCAGCACTGAAATCTAATCTTGAAATGCGTGCTATTTCACTAGGTAGGGAGACTTCTATTTTAATAGCTTATTTTATCTCTGTTCCGATTTCTCCTCTCCCCAACCCTGTACACACTTTGGTGCGTTTGGGTTATCTGAAGAGGACTCGTATGAGTTTAGGACGTGCGTTCATCAAATTGTGATGATTTTTTTTACATTATTCCTTGTATTCCTTCCTTATACGTGAAGGCATTTCTTGTTAGACATTCGAGTGTTTGTTAATCTTAGCATGGAAACAAACTAACTGGCAAAAGCCTGATTGCATAACTTATCTGTAAATACCAAAAAAAAAAAAAAAAAAGGAAGCTCTAAAATTGAATTTACAAGGAACAGATGTCTTTCAGTGAGTTTGAGTGTAAATTCAGCAGGATTTCCAATTTAATGCAGGAAATGATGACACTGAAATTTATGGCAGAGAAATGACTGGTTCTGCATAATAGTTATGCGGACTGTGCTTTTTCCACAAAGTAGTACAAGGTGTTTTATATCATAGGTTTCCAGGGAGACAGTTGCAATCCAGTAGGGGTTACTGTTGTTCTTAATAAAGCTCTCTAGATTTTGTAGTTTTAGCAATTTTTCCCGTATCAAAATCACAGAGATAGCAAATAGGATTTGATAAATGAGACTGAACAAAATGAATTGATCTGACCTATTTGAAACGAACACACACAGCGTGCTGCGGTGCACTAGCTAACAGTAGGTGCTGCTAGTACTTCCACTAGCTGGAATCGGTGTTTTAACTGCCGGGAGCGGACTCAAGTCTCAATGTTAGTCACTTGAGAGAGCTACACAAAGTGTCCTTATCATTTCGCTGTTGATGCTCCCTTTGGATATGAGTGTGAAACACCTGCTCCGCTGCAGCAATTCAAGGTATGTTGCTATATGAATTTTATAGTGGTTCACAGAAAACTGTTTTTTCAGGGTTTTAGAAAGAAAATAGGAGCAAACAACAACTGCTTAGTGTAAAGGGAATGGATAGACAAAAAAAATCATCTCTCACAAATAGTAATAGATATTGCTGACGTTATTGATGAGATTTCCAGAAATTTGGATAATAGAAATATCTTGTCCTCCCATATTTTTCTGTATTATTTGTACACTGTGAGCAGTGAAGCTGCCAGAGGTAGTCTTCGGTACAAGGAGACAAATCAATGTATTGTACAGCTGCTGAGGCCCCTCCCAAGGTCTCTTTTCATTCTGTTATGTGAAGGGAAGGAATAAGAAAGGGAAGATCTTTGACAGAACAGTTTAAGGCAGAAATGTGATAAAACCCAAAATCTCCTGGTAACGACTGTCCTTTTTGCACTCAGTGAAGAATCAAATGACAACATTAAAAATGCAGAAGTTTGAGGTTCAACATTAAAGGTTTCAGAAGTTCAGATTTTTTCAGAAGTTTCAGGTTACTTAGGTCTGGTCAGACATTCATTTTGTTGGAGTTAATTCACATTATCAACATTTCATCCAGAAAATATCCACACCGGAATATGATTTATATCTTTTTGTCACATTGTTACGCTGCCTTAAATGCAAGAAGGAGCTATTTTTCTCATTCTCTCCCAAGGGAAGTTGTACTCCGTCAGACAGACAGGTTATGCACTTGCTTGCCTTAGAGAAGTCATAGCCAGATTAAAGCACCTTACACTTGGTTAGCTTTGTGATATTCCCTGATTCCTGGAGGATTAAGTTCCTTTGCTGGAAAAAGTTCCTTCCTGCTGCTTGGAGAAAGTTTTCTTTTCCTGTTCAAAAGGTCTTTTGTCTGCTTCATTAGAAATATTTAGGTAAGACACATTCTGCTCCTCTTACATTACTAATAAATGCTCATCTTTCCAAAGGAATATAAGCATCTTAAATTTTTGTCTTGTATCAGGAAATGGGATGTAAGCTTTGAATAAATTTGGAAGCAGTAGGAAAATTATCGTTGTGAAAAGAGTAGAAAAACATTGTCTAAAAATCATACCAGCGAGGTATGATTTCAAAGTACACGGAAGTAAATCCCTCCGTAAGATTTTGTTTAGACTTGCGCTATTACAGAATCACAGACTAGTTAGTGTTGGAAGGGACCTCTGGAGATCATGTGGTCCAAGTCTGCTGGGTTCTGAATAGCTCCAAGGAAGGAGACTCCACAACCTTTCTGGGCAACCTGCTGCAGTGTTTGATCACCGTCACAGTTACAAAATGTTTAAATGAAATTTCTTGTGTTGAACGTGTGGCCTCATGTCCTGTCTCTGGGCACCACAGACAAGAGTCTGGCCCTGTCTTCTTTATATACCCTCCCCTCCTCATCAGCTATTTATAAACCTTGATAAGATTCCCATTGGGCCTTCTCATTTCCAGCCTGAACAGTCCCAGCTCTCTCAGCCTCTTCTCATATGACAGAGGTTGCTGTTCCTTCATCATGTCTGAGCCTTTCACTAGACTCTCTCCAGTATGTCCATGTTTCTCTAATACTGAGGGGGCCGTGACTGGACCTAGCACTTCAGATGTGACCTCACCAGGTCTGAGCAGAGGGCAGGGATCTCCTCCTTCCACCTGCTGGCAACACAATGCCTAATGCAGCCCAGGAGGCTGTTGAACTTCTTTGCTGAAAGCGATCATTGCTGGCCCATGGTCAACTGATTGTCCACCAAGACGCCCAGGCCTTCTCTGCCAAGCTGCTCTGCAGCTGGCTGGTGCCCAGCCTGCCCTGGTGCCCAGCGTTATTCCTCCCCAGGAGCAGGATTTGGCATTTCCCGTTGTTGAGCTCCATGAGGTCCCTCTCTGCCCGTGAGGTCCCCATCTGTTGAGGTCCCTCTGAATGGCAGTGCAACTTTCCGATACACTACCTGCTTCTCCCAGTTGTGTGCCATTGGCAGCTTTGCGCAGGGTGCATTTGGCCCCATCATCCGAGTTGTTCATGAAGATGTGAAACAGTATTGGGCCCAGTATGGGTGATACCACTATTGATTTGCCTGCCGTTGGACTTTGTGCTGCTGATTGCAACCCTCTGATCCTAACAGTACAGCTGTTTTTCAGTCCACCTCACTGTCAACTTACCCAGCTCATACTTCATCAGCTTAACCTTGAAGATGTTATGGGAGACGGTGTCAAAAGCCTTACTGAAGTCAACATAAACAACATCTACCACTCTCCCTTCAGCTGCAAAGCCAATCTTCTCATCATAGAAAGCTGTCAAATTGGTCAAGCATATTTTCCCCAAATCCATGCTGATTACTCCTGATCACTTGCATGTCCTTCACATGTTTGGAAATGACTTCCAAGATTAGTTGGTCCTTCACTTCCCAGGGATCAAGGTCTATGACCAGCCTAAAATTTCCTAGATTCTCCTTCTTGCCCTTCTTGAAGACAGGGATGATATATGCTGTCTTCTAGTCCTCAGGAACCTCTCCTTGTTTGCCATGAACTTTCAGAGATGACTGAGAGCGGCCCCACAATGATGCGTGCCAGCTCCCTGAGCACTCGTGGGTGCCTCCAGCCCATTGCAGACCCTCCCACTGTTCCTAGGAGGAGAAGGAGCTAGACTCCAAGCCGAACGTCCCATGTTATGATACACTCAACTCTCAGGCCAAACAGTTTCATCAGTAAAATGGGATTTGTACTTCTGTATTGGCTCCATTCTATGAGATTGTTACAGTATTGTTTTTTATGGTGGGTCAGACCATGAGGAAAGCTTTCAGCTTTGGGTGTAATGGTAGCCAGTGGAGTGTTGGTATTTTCTCCACCTACAGAAATGGTTCTCCCAACCTGCCAAATCCTTATCTCAGGAGGTAGAAGACTCTATAACCAGAAACTGCCAGTCAGCTGCTTCTCCCCATTGGGGTGTTGCTAGTGTAGTCGAATTAGACAGAGAGGATTTATTCCTGGCTGTAAATTCAGCTCGTCAAGAAAGACTGTACTGTCTTGGTCTGTCTTATATTGCCTGAGCAGTCTCACCTTCCTCCTAAAAAGAACAATAAATTCATCGTGTTGACTTTCTGGATACAGTATTTAAATCTTGGGATAGACAATATCTTTCTGCATCAACCAAAATTTAGTACATGCTCATCTGAGCCAGTTCTGCAGTTTGTTTAAGTGTCTAAGGAATGCAAGGTTAAACAGGAGATGTGCAGGCAACTCAATCACCTTGAGAACTGCCTTTGCTTCTTTTAAAAAGGAGAAAAGTATATCCCCCTACCATTTTTTCTTCATAACTTCATAATGACTCAAGCAAATAAAATTTGTTTTATACATTTTCAGTTTACATATACACATACACTTTTTAAAGTTTACACGCATTCTAAAGTTTATAAATAGCTAAAGTATTTTTTTTTCCTAATATATATGTAAAGCTATTCTCTATATGTAGTTGGGGCTGGAAATTACAATTCTTGGTAGAAATTATTATTCCAGTTTTATATCACCTCCAGACTTTTGTAGGTCTCTTTTGTAGGTAAGGAGATAACAAGTCTTATGTTTTAGAGCAGTGAAGTTATTGTAAAAAAACACTTTTGGTAACTGGAATGATGGTATGCGATAACATGCTAATTTTTAGCAGCTGTTAAATCTTGTGACTAGCTTTAGAATCCATAGCTTGTAAAACAGTTAGATGGAAACCTATCCTGGGTGAACAGTTTAGCACAAAATACTCCCTTGCCTCCACTTTGCTTTTATTGCTTCTTCAGCACTAAGATGTTGCCAATATTCTGATATTTTTTTCACCTTAAAACCTGGGTAGCTCTGTTTCCGAGTATACGTTTTCAGAGAAAAAGAGAAAGGGACTGGGATATTTTTGATTTTTCTTATTGAAGCAAAGATGGAATAATTGCCAGGAAACAATACAATTTGGCAGTAGCAGACTAAGTATACAAGATACAGGTATTTATACCTTGTGAAAGAGTATAGGAATGGTTAGAGAATTGTTTAGGAATATCATTCTGCTTTTGAAAGGGTTGGTCTCAATTTCTGAAGTGCGGCTGAGGAGTGACAAGGCTCTTGCCCTGGCTTACCATGTGCTGGGCTATAAACAAGAGAGGCCTCGCTACATTATGCTAACACTGTGCACCTCTGAAGGGCCATCAGAGCTAGAGAGACCATGCAAAGTCGTGTAAGGGCACTCTGGCCATTTCCTTTCCTTCATCTGGAGTGATGAGAGTCTCTGTGTGTTGACAAAGATCAGTATCAGGTATTAGAGGGTCTCTCTACAAAGTCAGTGATCCTTTTATGGCAGCTTATCCTTGTTTTGTGGCCGTTTTGTCACAGACAAAGTGACATAAAATAGACTGATTATGAGCAAGAATTTGAGCTTATTCCAAAGTTTTGAAAATGTCTGACACCTGGTGTGACTTGGGGTGTTCCAGCAAGGAGAGTGTGAGCTCCAGAAGTACTTTTGGGAGCCCTGGGAATAAATCATTCTTGCTAGAGATAATTTAAATTTGCTCAGAGAGGCACTGCTCTACCAGAGACAAGAAAAATGCCTTCTAGTTTTATGATACAATTTGTCCTAGGTACTCCTGAGAGCTCTCTCTACCCCATCAGTTGCCATTTTTTTTAGTGGCACAAAGTAATACAACATAGGACTGACTTTGAAATGGGAAAAAGAAAGAAAAGAAAGTTATGCTTACTTAAAATCTTGTTTTCATTTACTTTACTTTTGATGGTGGATACTACTAGGTAGAACTTGTGAATATTGCAAAAACGAAATGTTTGTGGACCTCAGATCATCACCTTATGACTCAAGAATAAAATATCCTAAAGCATGGTTGATGTTGTAAATACATTAGGAAAAATATTTTCAGAAGCTTGCTGTCATTTTTGCTTGTAAGCTTTTAGAAAGTAGCTTTGTTCTATATTTCTACATTGCCTGACATACTGGGTTGCTATTTTCTGTCAGGAGCATCCAGGTGCTATTGCAAAATAAATAAACAGATAAATAATGCCAGTGACTGATGCATAACATTTTCTTTGTTAGTTCTCCAAGAACACTCGCTGGTTTAACCTAACTAGTGGTTAGGGAACAGTTCCCTCAAACACCAGAGCCTTCTCTTTCAATGCTTAGCATTAAGTAAATAGTACCTTCGTGGCACAAACTGCTCAGAGTTTTAATGGGACTCAGTCAGGAAAGAGATTATTAAGAGATGACCAAAGCTAAATCTAAGACAGCTAAATCTTTTCAAGCAGCTAAACACTTCATGCTATACTGGGGTAAAGCTTATAGGTTCGTGCAGAGATAGCCAGTTAGAGATAGATATCTGAGTCGGATTTAAAGGCACTGACGTGGGCACAAGAAGTCTATCTGTGGCAAAACAGATCGTGTTCTCTGCCAAAGAGACTGCCTCGTTCAAGAAAACAACAACAAAAAAAGAATACATTCTTTTTATGGTAACAGGTCTTCAAGAAAATATTTAAAAAATCATTCAGAGCAGAACTCCCTGGATAAAAGAAGTGTTTTAAAAAAATCTCTATTTAGTGACCACAAAGGAGGTAGTGAAGAGACTACAGTGAAATAATATGAAAGGCTCTCAGATACCTACCAAAGACACGTTTCCTGCTGGGGTCCAAACCTCTCTGGATATCATCAGCCCCTCTCAGCAAGGGCCTGCCCAAGGCTCCTGGCCGAGGAGCTGCTCGGCTGCCCCTCCTGGGGACGGTCCCTCCATCATCACAGCACCCACGCTCCGCGAATGGGCACGCGAGGAGGAGAGCGGAGACAGTAACAGTGAGCTTTTCTTATATAAATACATCAATTAAAAGATCTGTGCAAGAGACCTTGCAGGAACCTCGGAGGGACAGTCTGGTCCAGTAAGCCTTAGAGGCCATGGATGGTTTTCTTTGAAGTAGTTGTATCAAAGTAATATAAACACTGCACAGTTTCTTTCATTTATTTTCTTTTGCATGCTTTCAGCTGTGGTAGTTTCATGCAAAGATCTCTGTTAGCTGTAACAAATATTTACCCATTAGGGGAGCAGAGCCCACCAGAGTACACAGAGGCAACTGTAAACAGGCTTTTAGGAAAGTAGATGTGTGGCTGCTCCATCCCTCTTCTTCTTCTTTTTTTTTAAATTTTTTTCAGCTAACCACCTAACATTACCCTCTTCGGGGTAGAGTGAGATTCCCCAGGTCTAATTCTGTGTATGGAACTGTAATAGGCTTCAGTGGGAATTGTGCAGGAAGCATCTGAAGGGGGTGAGACCTTAGACAGGTATATCCAATATTTAAAGCAGGTGAAGTAGATGAAGGTTTTCCCAAGCCTTTCATAGTTGTGCCTTGTAAATTTTGCATCCACTCCAAAAGAAAACCCATACACATTCTTTCTTTGTACATTGTCACTCAATTATCTTCAAGTAGCTCAAGTACATCCTGATATGGCCATGTGGCATCAATAAAATGTTTTAATTCATGAGGGAGGAAAGAGGCTTGGAGAGAGCAGGTGATTCACCTCTCTGTTCTGTGAGAGCAGACCATAATTTGTGTCCCAATTCTGACTCACCACTAGAACAGATACTTAATACAATGAGCTACTAAATCCAGTTGTTAGTACTTTTCCAGTAAAATAAGATTAGTCAGCTCCTGTAATTGCATAATTTATGTCAAGTTATTGGACATTCATGTGACCCAAAGGCCCCAGTAAGTCCTAAAGCTCATTTTATTTCACTGTGCCTAAACATACTTAAAAAATCCATCAGAGGTGCATTTTGCTCAACAAATTAAGATGTAAATGCAAATTTACTTCTTGTATATATGTGTCGAATCTGTGTATCCCGTACATATAACAACTCTGCACACACAAACCCACATTTAGGAAAGACTAAAGCAACTACAGGATATGGTGACTTAGAAGACAGTTGTTTTTTTTTTTTTTATTTGTCTATTAGCTCAGGAAATGCAGAAAACGTAATTCAAGATGCTGTGAGCCTCTGCTTGTGGTGTTTTTCTCTTTGAAAGTTCATCACTGTGACTCAAATCTTGCCTCAAGTCCAGTCCTCTACATATGTATTTTTTGTGCCTGTTGAAGGAATTGGTTGGAAGCTGAAGCAGGAAGACTACGCTATGGACCATGTAGAGTGCAGGCAAAGGAAGGAACATTCAGAGAATGTCCGCTGTTTTTTAAGTTCTTGAGGATATTAACTTCCTAAATTTAAGAAGCCAAAATATTTTGCCTAGTACACATGCAGATCTGCCAAATAAAAACATGAAGTGATATAATAGTTGGAGTGGGACAGTGATTACTTAATGATTGGCTCCATATGGTTTTGTTTTTGTTTTAGTTTTCTTTGTAGCTTAAAAAGACATAGTTCGTCCCTTCAGGAATATGTCTTTAGATAAGAAGAACTTCTCTTCTTGTTCTTTGCGCAGAGGGAGAAGCATTTGGTTCAGTCTATAGCTTCATTGAACTGCCGGCTCGTGTAGTTGGCATTGTGTATATTTTGGTAATGGAAGGTCTTTGAGAACTTCTCCAGCATTCCTTTAATCTGTGTGTGTCTTTTATTGGCGTGCACTGTTAGAGCAGAAACTCAGTTCTTCAGAGCAGAAACCTGGAATGAACAGCACTTTCCATTCTGAAATACTATGAAGGAAACCTTTCTTAGTTGCTGAAATATATGATGGACAGAAGTCATCAGTACACTTATTTTTGGAAACACCACACTGTGGAAAAAATGGATTTTGTGAGTAGTGCCACAGGTTCCATTGAGAAGACAAGAATCAGCTTGGTAATCAGCATTATTTTCACTACAGTTATTTAGTAACACCTCAAGTTGTTTCTTTTTGTGGAAAATAACATGCCAGTTCCATGTTGCTTGTTCCATCCAATGCACAAATGTTTTTCTAGTGCTATGTGAAAGCAGCACTTCATGCTGTAAAGTACAATTCATGAACAGGTACAGTTCATGCTGTAAAGTACAGTTCATGAAAAAGACTGCAGTTCAGTCTTTCACTGAGTTTTTCATTGGATAACATTTGCAAAATACTTTCAAAATGAAACTCTAAAAGCTGAGTTTTATTTATATAAATATACAACAGTTATTACCCATTTAGTTGTACTTTTTGTAGAAAAGCTTGGTTATAAAACCTCAAAGCTTCTAAAAATAATATTGCAAAATATAATATTTTTTCTTTCCTTTTTCTTTGCCAGCAGCTGCCCATGAGTGACCTGTGGCTAGTGACTTGTGACTGCTTACACAAGTCAGAACTCAATGGTTAATGCAGTAATGTAACCCCAAGACGTACTTCCACAACTCCTTTTAAGCTCCTGTATAATTGGCTTCCATGAATTAGTTAATGAATTAGCTTTCATTAGCCTCTCTCCTCTACAGTTACAGAGAACACCTTCAGATGCAGAGAGGCAGCAGAGTAAGCTGGAGTTTACCAGGAGGCTTTCTAAGAGAAGCAAATTAACCTCATTAATAGCTGTTGAAGTCAACTTTGAAGCTTAACAAAGATTAGTAAAACTTGAACAGTAACACAAATTATTTTTCCTGTCTCTTTCAGAATCAGGTCCATGCCAGGCACATGACTCTTCGTCTCATCCCACCATTCTTAGCCCATGATCACACTTAGAGCCAAGATATATTTAAAAGATTCAGTTTTTATGCTTTATTGACTGCCACAAGTTGAAAGCCACAGAACTTAGTATGCATTCCTAGAACCTGCATTTTGCTCCAGAAAGAGCTGTAGGATGAGTCTCAGCATATCTAGAAACAGCACAGAAAAGAAAAGAAAAGAAAAGAAAAGAAAAGAAAAGAAAAGAAAAGAAAAGAAAAGAAAAGAAAAGAAAAGAAAAGAAAAGAAAAGAAAAAGGAAGAAAAATAAAAGGGAAATTTGTTATTTCTGACCAATACATAATGTGCTTGGACATTTTTGGGTAAAACCACTACAAGTTTTGTTTATGTGAAGAGAGTGAAAGACAGACCTTCAGGGAGGAGAACTTCACTGGTTTATAAAAATGTTTATTTTTCAAATATAATAACCATTAAGAATAGACCCTTAGAATAGAGATGAGATTTCTCTGTAAAGATTCTTAATGAAGATAAGCAGTGACAGCAATTTAAAAAAATATTGGTGGCAGAAAGATCACTTAGTTTGCAAATACTATAGACTCTAATGGAGAATTTTTACAGCCAAACATATTAGTCCCCTTGCCACTCATTACTTCGTGTGAGCAATATTATAATGATGAAGATGGTAAGATGAGGAAGTAGGTAACTAACCAAAGTAACCTAAAGTACCTCAGAAGTTGTATGTCCTGAAGGAACAGTGAAATCCCCAAGATGTAATATAAAACATTTCCAACTTCCCTTTAAAAAGGCTTTCAGACTCAAAAGTTTCTTACATTTTGTTGCATAATGCTGCACCATAAGTTTTACCATGTGAAGAAACATATTTAAATGGAATAATTCTAAAAGAGAAATCACATTTAATTACATTTTAATCTACCCACATATATGCTACACTTTATTTATTCAGTTAGCTGATTGCCAATCCTCTTGCGTACTCACAAATGGTAATGTCGCAGTAGCAAATTGAATATTATAGGGCAATATCAATGATGCAAATCAAATATGTATGTGTATATATGTGTGTGTATATATATGTGTGTGTATATATAATAAAAAATAAAACAAAAAATTGTCATTTATCTGTAGCCTGAATTCGTTTTTCCTAAGAAGAAGTTATCAGTACTCTGAAACACGTTAGTACATCCTATCTCTGAAAAGAGGGAAAGGGTCAAAACAAGGAGACGTTCTAACTGCCAGTTGTCTCAGCTTCATACCAGAAATCATTTTTAATGAGCACGTTCACTTGTTTCAGGGCAATCCCCACAATATCACATTGCTCTGAGCGAGAACACCTGGGAGTCTTCGGTCAGGTTGTGTGTTGAGAACAAACCAAAAATAGGCCTGCGAAAGATCCCATGATAAATTGCCAGCTACTGTGAGTCACCTTTGAAACATGAACTAGTGTTCTTTGTTATTGTTTCTATCATTTGTATGAGAAAGTTCAGTAAACTTAACCATAAAAAATAATGACCAGTTTGAACATGTAAAAAAGAAGAGATTTGGTAAGCTCCCTGATAGAGATGGTGATGGAAACTAAAAGCAAATAACATTCTAGATGCAAATGACCCATGACTGTCCCTATAACCATTTATAACAAGGCAACAAGATTACTGTACGGCATAAAACAGTAACAAGGAGGAGATTTCCTACGTTCATAAACCCAAGCTGTTGTATTCAGTGTTGCTGGGAATTTGTCGGAAAAATCTCAACAAAAAATTCCAAGATCTAATTCTGCTGTCTCTATAATGTAGGCTGAAGACTCCCCATTGCCAAATCACCCTTTAATTCAGGGTCGTTTTAGTTCTGGGAATCCAGTTTTAATCCCAGGGTTCAAAGAGTCCATCACGTGGTAAGTTCAGACAACATAATAGTGGAAATACTCAATGCCTGACTACAGCAGTCCTACTGCTGTTATGACTCATAGTAATTGGTATTAGTGCCTGCACAATTCTTTAAGTTTCTTTAGGTTTCACAAGGAATGAGTTAGCTAAGAAATGGAATTTCCTTCCGGGCCCTTCAGCAAGCATCTTCCATAATTCACTGCAGGAGCGGGGTAAGTCCCTCGCTGGAGCATCAGGCCTATCTGTTGTGTTTCTCAGGAAAAAATAAAAAAAAAAAATGAATTTACCAGCCTATGAAGTATTATGTATTTATTATATTCTCTCAGGTTTTAAACCAACAGCAATTCTTCAAAAAGAGAATAACATCCTCACCCCCACCCCACACCTTCCTGGTGACCTTGCTTATGGCCTAGTAGTGACAGAGCTCTCCAAGCAAAGATTTGCTGTATAGTTACTGAACAGGCTGTTGTAGCGAAAAACATTAAGCCACCTTAATATTAGACACTGCTTCTGTTCCTCTCAGACTTTATAAATCTTTGGGCAGATCTATTTCAGAACCAAACAAGCACGATTTTCCCCATCCACACTTGTAATTGAAGAAATGGAGTTTGGAGACGTTATCTCTTTTCTCCAGAGTCTCCAAGCTTGGATGTAATACTGCAGTCTCCTCAACTAAAAAGCTGCACAACGGTATAGATCCTTCAGAACAATTTAGCACAATCCTGTTCTTCGGTTACTGTACTATTTTCTTTTCAGTGATGAGTTCCCTCTGGTTATTTTGAGTGTATTTCAATGTTAATCTATTTTATATAAGGTGAGGTATTATCTTCCCCAGAAGAACCAAGAGCAGTAGCAAAGCTAGACTTGTTCGCTACTGGGGAGAGAGAAGCCAAACTCAGATTCATTATGTGAAATATATTACTACCCAATAATGGCTCACTGTCTTCTCACTTAGTCTGAGGATAACAATTTAGTTCCCCTTTTCCTTTGGTTTTATGAACAGCCTATTGATTCAAAGACAAAATATTTAAAACGAGATACTAAAGTAAAAATAAAGAAGCCACAGGGGGAAGAATGAAATAAAATTAATACAAGTCAGAAATAGTAAGAGTAAAATAAACTTTGTCAGTGAATGCTATAGCATGGATTAAAAGCCTTCTAAGCCCAAAGATATTATTACATCTGAGATTATTTTCTACAACCTTTAAGTCATTCATGTATTAATTTCTGGGGTACAGATGTTAAGGGATGCCCAAGGGAATTCTTCAGGTTTCTCTGGGAATTTAAGAGACAACATCTGAACTCATTTGGGAGTTTAATGTTTTATAATTAATATAACTGTTGAATTATTCACAAAAAAGTATGTACTCTCATAAATAGTAAAGTTTAACAAGGAAGTGACCAGAACAGTACTTTTTAGGAAGTGCAGAGAACGATGCTCAGAATTTTGTTGTTTGTTCTGATCTCCTTGAGTAGCCTTAGGACAATGTGTCCTACTGAAAGCTTTTCCTATGGGCTATATGTTCTGTTCGCCTTGCTAAGAGGTGAGTGGTGTGTAGCAAATGCCACTCTGTCACACGTTTTAGCCAGATAGCTGCATTTGGAGCAAGCAGCCTGTTGCACAGCCCCAGCAGGAGCTCAGCAGCCGGGGCTTCTGTGCATTGTAGCAAGGCGCAGCGGATGGCGCCGCGCACGGCGAGGCTCCCCACTGTGTTGCTCCCAGCCCTTGCAGACGGCTGGTGCATGAGGCATCAGCGTCACGACGAGATGAGCTACTGCCAGGCTCTTGCTCAGAGGTAACCTGCCAGAGCACCTGCAGGAATAGAGCAAGAGCCAGGAAGGGCTGATTTGCTGAGAGCTATTGGCAGGATGCACATTACACAAAGGACAGCAACAATTCTCAGCCAACTAATACTGCTCGCTTCCTTTTTACCTTTCTTCAACCACTCTCCAAAGGTATCTGATAATTGCTACCTAGAGGGTCTTCTGGTAGTTCTGGTAAAGAACTGGAGAAAAGTCAGTCTCTGAAAGTGATTTCTCTTTTCACAGGAATTGCGAAATGGGTAAAATCACAGAATAGTTGGGTTGGAAGGGGCCTCCAGAAGTCTCTGGTCAGAACCCCCTGCTCAAGCAGGGCCAGCTAGAGCACATTGCTCAGGATTGTGTCCAGATGGCTTTGGAATATCTCCGCGGAGGAATACTCCACAACCTGTTTCATTTTCTGCCCACTGCTTCTCATTCTGTCACTGGGTATCACAGGGAAGAGTCTGGCTCCATCTTATTTTTATCCTTCCATCGAATATTCATAAAACTGCTCAGATCCCCCCAAGACCTATTTGGCCACTAGGTTATCCTAGTTGTTCTGGGTTTCTGGTTGTATCAACAGAGATGGACACCTTCTGAGGGCAAGTCTGCACATCTAAGCTGTCGGTCTCTGCGGCTACATCTTCACTGCTAAAAGTTTCTGTCCAAGAGAGCAAAGTTTGTCCCCAGGCAGAAGTGGAGTATAGAGTGGCTGGTGTCCAAATCCCTTGGGGCTGTCTCTTGCTAGAGAGAGGGATCTCTGCATAGTCATTAGTCCTGGTCTCCCCTGGATGCCCTTCTGGCATTGAGACATAACCACTGCATGGATTTCCTTTCACCAGAAAGTGCCTGCAGTATCGTAATACCAAGTCCTGTCGCCACCAAGCTGAGCACAGCCAGCAGGATTAAGGCCCTGGCCACCCTTGTATTAAGTACAGAAAAGTAACCAGACAGAAGGAACAGCAATTGCTCTCTATATATAATGTAACAGGAGAAGAAGTGCAGAGGAGGAAGCAGGTGCTGCCCTTGTTTCAGACCCCTATTTTAGAACAGCACCACAATGCCCATCTTTGTTAAATGCAGCAGTGCTGCGAGCACAGCACCTCCTCATCATGTAGATGTGAAGTAGAGCCTCTGCTACTCATTAAAGGATAGTCTTCTCAGTCTTCTCATAAAATCACCAGGCTTATGCTTGATACTAAATAGGTATATATAAATATATATTTATTTAATAAGGAAATATAGTTTCTTTGCTTTTGTCCCTTGGCCCTGAACTACACTGCCTGCCGCAATAGCTACTGGAAGGTCTGTATTGCAACCCAGCAGAGGGATGCACTTGCAACAGGATGCCGGTGGTATATGTTATCCTGCATGAAATGGGATTATCCAATGTACAGTGCTTGCTGGGATAATATTAGAAGACTGTCATGAGTGAATGGACCCAAACTTGGTATGTTTTACACCTAGTCCCTCTGTGCAGAGTAGATCTTGGGGTAAAGTAATCTGTGAATACAGGCTTTCTTTTAGAGGAAGGGTTTGCTTCAGAACTGACCTCAGGAAAACAGAACAAAATAAATAAATAAATAGATAAAAGACTGATTTATATGTACTGTGACTAATGAGAGGGCCAAAGGTCCAGGCATAGACTGAAGGCTTAAGTGATTTAACAGATCAGCATAACCTCAAACACCTCTGACCTCCAGCCCCCTCTGAAGCCAAAGGGTTGTCCTGCAGGATGACTGCCCTGATTCAAGAGCAGGGAGGGTTTGGGGAGCAGGACCTCAGCCTACTGCAGGCTCTAGCTCTGATTGCCATGTTTTGTTTCATGGCCTAAAAAAATGACATATACTAAAAGAATGATTGATTCTTACAGTAAGGCAGAGAAACTTAGAATGGAAACCTAGCATCCTTGAGCTGGGAGAAGCAGCACAGGATAGCACATCTACTGAAGGCAGGAGAAATCTCTCCACCTGTGTGGATCACTTTTGGTTCCCTGTGGATTAACTTATTCTGAATAAATATCCAAAGTAGAGAAACACAATTCTAAGCTCCCTAACACTAAGGATCAGTTCTTCTGGTACTGAAAGTCATTAAATACATTGACCAAGAGCAGTAGACAGGAGAAGTGTGTCCCAGGACATGCAAGGTCTGGCCCCCAGCATGTGGTAGAGACCATGAAGAGCTCAAGAGCTTCAGAGAGGCTTGGGAAGGGGCAGCAGCAGAACAGGATTGCTGGGGGTGCATGACACCGCTACTCTGCTGCCATGATGGAGAGCTCTGTGGCTCCCTAGGTCCTAATCGGTTTTATCCAGAGACTGTTTGATGCAAAACGTGCAGGCATTCTTAGAGCACCAAATACTGTATGCTCACCCCCGAGCTACAAAATCAGCTGCACGGCACTGGGCTGCAACTCAGCCTCACGCTACTACACTCGTGGTAGGAGACAGCCCAGCGCCGAGGTCAACCACTACCAGTACGGGCTGCTTGTGGTGGGGTAATCCTCAATGGATTGAGGCATTTTTTCTCCATCTCATATAAGCGCCACAAAGGGCATATTCTTTTTGTTAGTCTTTCTTTCTTTCTTTTTTTTTTTTATTTTATTTTTTTTTTTTTTTTATTGGGTAAGCAGCTTTCTGCACCTATTTGTAAGGTTGTTTCGGAGCACCACTTTGTAGTACTCAGCTGTCTTGCTATAAGTAACATAGATTTTCCTTCAGCAGCCAAGCAACTAGGTACTTATTTTATTCCAGAACAAGGGTTGTTGGGCACTTTTTTGTATTCCTAATTTTGACAAAGGTAAAACTCTCCACTGCTTCTTTCTTATACCATTTTCTTCTTTCTTATAGCCAGTAAGAAGGATAATTTTTTCTCCTCTCAGTATGAGTTTCAAGGTCTGTTGTTCCAAATACACAGCAGCAAGAAAAATCACTCTCTTGAAGAAATTGTGTACTTTGTACCAGAAAGTAGACATTTCAACACTAAGCTAGCAAGCATCTACTTACAATTTGCAAATTTAATTCACCAAATGATTCACCAGACAAGTGTCTGGCCATTTTTTTTTTCCCTTCAAGAAGAAAATACATTGATTTTATTGTAAAGTCAAATATCAGAATAAAAAAAAAGGACACAAAATAACATTCTAATCCTCATACAGACTAAGTACCCACAGTTTCAATTAGACTTTTTTTGTCTGATTAAAAAAAAAAAAAGGATTACTTGATCCTCTGTTATTTTATTTATTTTTAAATGTAATATAAGTAAAAGCTGTCTTCAATTAAATGAGGTAATGTACATCAATAATTTACTCTCAACAGCTATAATATTTAAAGGCAATCAGGCACTCGGCCATTTACTAGACCTGACAAAGTGAATATAGTGTCAGATATCACTGAAAGACCTGGAGGATTAAGGCACCAACGCTCCAAACTCTGACACACTGGTCAGTCAAACTAGTTTCCAGGATAGAGTTAAATGAGGTCATAACCCTCTGCTTTAAGTAAATGCATTAAGTCTATTCATGCTTTGGATCATTGTCTCTATTTCTGCAGGGAAAGTGCAGCTCAGTATTGGAGGAAGAATAATATATGTAATATACATTTATTTTCTTGATGCATAATTTAACAGGCAACTGCTAGTCTGTATAATTTGTCTATAAAACTGTAATTATCTATTCTGTAAGGTATTATGGTAATTAAAAATTAAAAAAAAAAAAAAAAAGGCTAATGTGCTGGTTTGGTAAAGTTGGGAATTTCAGCAAGAGGAACCCTTCAGGAATTCTTCTA
>VZSV01000006.1:2326354-2360288 GCA_013398735.1 Nothocercus julius
AAAAGAAAAGAAAAGAAAAGAAAAGAAAAGAAAAGAAAAGAAAAGAAAAGAAAAGAAAAGAAAAGAAAAGAAAAGAAAAGAAAAGAAAAGAAAAGGAAAGAAAAGAAAAGGAGAGATCACCAAAATGATATCCCTGCAGAAGTCAGAATATCCTAAGGATATAAGAGACCAGAACATTGTAGTATTCTTTAAATCAAAGGGATTTTAAAGCAATACCATGATTTCTAGGGACTGTCTGCCTTTTCAGTTCAACAAGCAGTCCCTAATATTTATGCATGAACAGGATGCTCCTCAACAGAGGACCCGGAGCATGTGCCACTTATAGAAACAGGCTAAATGAAAACTAACAGAACTTGTAATGCAGACAGGAAGCAGCAGCAAGGTTTACCACTGGAGTCTCATGGAAAATACCCTGAGGTCTGCCACTGGAGAGGCGAAAATAAACAACCGTGCTCCATGATGAGGAGCTATATGCGCCTCTCCCACATAGCGGGGCAGACTGAACTGCTGGATCTCTGTTCCATTTAAAACTATTTGGCATTGCGTTTTGGTACCAGCTGCTGTACATTTATGGTGCACGGCTGGAAAAGGTCACTGCTGCATTGTAAAGAGCAGGGAGGCGTTTGAACGCAGTCTATCACCACAATTTAACGAGGTGCTCCAGTCACTGTATGTGTAGCATGTCATAGCAATGGCAATAAAAGGCATATGTATTATTATTTTTTTCTCCTTCCCTTGATAGATAAAGGAGTTAAAAATGGGATAGATAGGCTACTAGAAGGAAGAGGAAGGAGAAGGAAAGTTAATAGCTCATCCCATGTTTTCCATTCTGTAAGTAACAAGGTGTCATTTTCAAGATATCTTGTCTCTGGTTATCTGAGCATAGAGGCTGTATCACTGTCCTGCTGGGAATTTAACAAGCAAAATTCAAGTTTAAACTGAGGCTCTAGGTCCAATTTCCATATATCCCAAGGGTGGACTGTCAGCTCTTACGCTGTATAATATTTTTCATGTTACAAGTGTTGCATAAGGCCTAATGCATCTTACCTGCCTTAAATCTACTTAAGTGGAGTTGACTAGAGATTTCCACATGCAAATCTGTGGTGGGTAAGTTAAAGACAGAGGAAAAAGATATTAAAAACAAGCAGAAAATTGCTTATGCTATATTTCTCATTATTTATTATGGATGACTAAAAATGCACCAGGAGACAAGACTGGATGGACAATTCTCTACAGGAATGTCCAGAACACAAATGACAGAACAATTGGGTTAGGAAGGCATCTCTGCAGATAGCCTAGTCTAACGATCCAGTTCTAAGCAGGGTCAACTACAGCAGACTTTCAAGAACCATGTCCAGCTGAGTTTTGAATGTCTCCAACGATAGAGACTTCAGAACCTTTCTGGTAAACTTCTTCTACTTCAAACACTCTCTTGCATTTTTTTTTT
Organism: Nothocercus julius; assembly: GCA_013398735.1. Classification (NCBI taxonomy): domain Eukaryota; kingdom Metazoa; phylum Chordata; class Aves; order Tinamiformes; family Tinamidae; genus Nothocercus; species Nothocercus julius. The sequence goes on from VZSV01000006.1 coordinate 2,327,802, forward strand.
CTTACATTTAAAAGAAATATCGTGCGTTTCAATTTGTGCTCATTGCTTCTTGTCCTGGACACTACTGACAAGAGTCTGGCTCTGTCTCTTTTGGTCTTCATGCCAGGTCTTCATGCCTACACTTTGAGAAGATCTCTTCTGAGCCTTCTCTTCTCTAGTCTTTCCAGCTTTTGAAATGTTTAACATCTTAAGTAAATTACTCGTCTCCAAGCAGTTCTCCGTGCCAGTTAGTCTTGTGTAGGAAACTGGAAAGTCAGCATATTTAGACACAGTGATAATTATTTCTTATCCATTCAAAACCAAATTCCGTTTAAATCACTTATCTGAGGTTCAAGGATCTGTTTCCTAATCCTTTCCTCCTAAGCCTCATGTTCCCTGTAATTCCTAACTGACATTGCTTTACAAGTTGATTTTGTATTGGTGTTCATTAGCTGTACTTTCAACACTTTTAACAATCACCTGGCACAAAAATGTGAAAAAGCTCATCTACCGAAGAAGACTGTCACATTGTAAAGTTATGTTTTCATATAGTCTACTCTAGACATTTGTGCCTTTGACTTCTGTGTTTTGCTTTCTCAATTCTTCTCATACTATGAGAGAAATTAGTATTTCAATCCATTTTTAAGATGTTACCTTAGAGCTAATTTATGTTAGCCTACAAAGGGAATCACGCCAACTCCATTTACCTCCACTTCAAGCTTTTAAAGCAGGAGTTGCCAGCTCTGCAGGTTTAGGGTCTGATCCTACCAATTGCTCCATGCTCAGTTACCTTTGTAGGTTCTGCTGACAGCAAGAATGCATATACAGATACTCAGGGGAAAATACAAGAGAAGGAAGAATAGATTTCTCTATTCTTGTAATTCCAAACTCAGCTCATGCTTTTCAGCCTTTTGAAGGAAAACCTGTAAGTATTTTTCAGACTATAAATGCTAGAAAATTGAAACTCTTGAAATCCATTTGTATATTTCTAGGAAATTTTGTAATATCTAATGGTGTATAAGATATGCTATTAATCAAGGAAAAACAATATTAAAAAGTACTTGTCTGTGGAAAAAGTAGAAATTACTTTCTGGAGGGACAGAGACTCCTTATATCATCCTGAACTCATCTCGAGTTCATTGTGTTCTGGTTCTCAGTAACTGTTGCATATTTCCCATGGAAGATTTATGGTTTAAACACATTTACAGGCCAGAAAAGTTAGGTTAGTGTGTTTTGCAATACGTACCTTATGCGTTTTTGGTCTAGTTTCCCAGGGAAATACAGCTTATGTGCTCTTGCTATCTTTGTCCATCCTTCTATTACGTGCTGACTGTGACCAAGACTGACAGAAAGGTATGATATCAATGACTAACCATTTCCAACAAGTTTCATGCAAGTCCGTGGCAGGGCAGATGAGAGAGAAATTACTGTCCTACACTGAGGGAAAGGTTATAGAGTGAATCCAACTTATTGCCGGCACCTGGTCCACACAGATACTGCAGACAGATGTGTGGTGTGAGCAGATGGCACATGTGTGACAGATGCCTGCACAGCCCCTTGCCTTGGCACAGAAAAAGGGACATGATGGAGATCGAGCAGTGTCGTGGACATGGGACATGGGTCACTCGGGATACCTTGTGTGCCTGTAAGGAGGAGGACACCAGAGGTAACGTAGGGGAAGCTGAGCAGTGACCAACAGCAACTGTTTGGCCATCATAGAGGACATGGTGGGGCATCACGTTATTGTGAAAAAATGCAGTAACACAGCCAGTAAATCCATACGAAGGCATCTCCATTATTTCCACTGATTCTGAAGCAGTTTGTTTGCTTGGAATATTAATGAAAATTACTCATGAATTACTAATGAAATTTACTGTTTTAACATGACATCCCCGAGTATTTCAGGGCAGTAATGGCAGATAGTCAGATATCTATATTATTTCAATAGTTTCTCAAATATAGTTGAGAGAGTGCCAGTTCACCACCCCCGCACCAAAAGCCTCTATGTGTCTCGCTGCCATTCCTGTCAAAATATGCATGTTGTTTCTCAAAGATATACAAATCCATCTCTATTATTACATTGAATTCAGCAGACAGCCAGGATCTTGATTCTTTGGAGTGTGATATGTTAGTTGATATGTATTGAGCTGTGATACAACTCTTTACCTGACTTAGATGTAAGAATTATTAAGGAATCCCAAAGGCTACACTTCTCATGAAATTAGGTGGATATTCTTGCTCAAGGTTACTTGGTTTTCTTCACTGTAGCGTTTAAACAAGAGAAAGCTGTAACATCAAGTCATCAAAACAATTTTGAAAAAAAAAGATAGCTTCAGTTTTTATATACCATAAGCATAGTTGAATATTCCTGCTTCTCATTGATCCAGTTAGTGACAAAGTTTTGTATTCATTTATTCGTAAATTGTACTAAGCCAAATGTTATTACCTGTTATATATACATGGGGTAAAAAACAGACAGGCAAGCAGTTATTTGGGGGGAGACTTATAAAAAATAGATATTGACTACAGCTTGCCTGAGTAAATGCTTTCTGATGCAGATGAGATACCTGAGTGAGAAAGCCCAGGAGACGTGAGACTCTGCCACTGCTGAAGTTCCAAAAAAGATTCAGTTTCATCAGGCCTGAGCTAAGGCTGTATAATGAAGAACTGTGATTTGAGCACCTGGTAGCACTCATGTAATAGAAAACCTGTCAGCCTTTTTGATATGATTTTTTCTCCTGTTGCGACAATAGGAAATTAAACAGATTCAAGAATTTTATTCCTTTTTGAGGTGAATTGTCTTTCTATAAGAGAGAACTGGGGCATTCAGTTTGATTCCTGATGATTAGGTAAGCTAAATCTTAAGATGACTTTATATATATATATATATATCTGAAACATGATGCTATAGCTTAATGATGCTATAACTTAAATAAACCCTGTGCAATGTACTATTTTGTTTTGCCTGTGCATTTTTTTTCCATAAAGTTTGAAATATCTTTCTCTTTCTCTAATATTTGTCCTCTGAAAGCCATGCAAAACATGTCATTTCCAAGAGGCACTTCTTTGCTTGCTCTTGGCACTCATTTCGCTCCTCCACCATGTCCTAGGTACCCTCCATCTGTGGCCCTTTTAATGCAAAGGGCCTGCTGGCTGCAAAAATATGTGTGTATCACAGTTTAACAGCCAGTCAGTGAACAATACTTGCACCTGGCTAGCATATTCCCATCAGCACTAAGAGCATAAAGGAGAACTGACACATCTAGGGAAAAACATTGCCAAAATCATCCTCATCATCCTGGTTATCTTCAGCCTCTGCAGCTGCTGAACTGGAGAGAGTTCCCCATGAAGGATGATCATTAGGACCTCATCACTACTCTTCATGAATGACCACTGAGAAGTTTCCCCTGCTCCTTTTTTCTCTCTCTTCTGTTTTTATATTTCCTTAGAAATAACCTTTATCATTAAAATCAACATATGCCATCAGCTGCAGACACCGCTAATCTTTGCATACGTGAGCCTGCCTCAACATCCTCTGTGCAACAGTCTTACCCACTAGCCTAGGCGAACTAGGTGAGCCTAGAACTCAGTATTTCCCTAGAACATTTTCCGAGACCCATTAACATGTGATTTAGTAGCAACCTAAGCCAGAAATCCTCAAGTGATATATTTTTATTTAAAAGACCTCGGTGGGTTTTTCTCTCTCAAATTTGTTCCGTTGTTTTTTAGACCTGTGTAAGATTTAAGACCTCCAATATTCCTTGTCAAAGAAATCTGTTTCACCAGGCCCTGTGTGAGGAACCTGATTATTTCAAACCTTCAATTTTCCAGTTTCATCTGTCATCCTTGTATTATAAGAGGCCATAAAAGACAGTTTCCAAGCTTCCCCTTGTCACTCAAGGTGTCAAAGAAACCCAGCATGATCCCGTGGCTGTTTCCTTTCCAGACTGCAATGCCATAGCCATGGAGATGCAAAGCTGTATATGTGGAGAAAACAGAAGCAGACAGAGTTTTAGGGTAGGAGATGAAACTGTTTCCAGCTCAGAGGATTTGTTCCGGTTTCAGAGGGTGCCAACTGTTTTGCTCCAAATGATCTGAACTGCCCATGTCTACCTTGCAAGACAGACATAGTTCTATGGGCATCGGTGTGAGCATCTCCACGTGCAAATTCCTGACACAGCTCCAAGAAGGAGACAACGTGCCCACAAGTGAGTCATTTTGCTGAAGGGATCTCGCAAGGCAAGCTTGGCAGCTTGGCAGTGTCAGAAGACTGGTGTCAGAAGTGTCACTTCCACACAGGTCCAAATTGAGAAATGTTTTACATTACCTTCTCTGTAGTCACATAAACAACTCTAAACAAGCCAAACTCTACGGCAAGAGAGAAAGAGCCTTGCCTGTGAGAAAGAAAAAGGTAAAAAAATATATTTTATTAGAGATACAATTTAAAATTTAATTTTTACCTTGGCATACTGACTTACTGATAAAAGGTCACTAAGTTACCTTATTGCATTGCGTACATTTTAAGTGCCAGATCTGAAAACAGATGAGTTAAAATGCAAGTTTTACTTCTAATTTGAGTTTTTCTGGTTTAGGGCTGCCTTGTAGCAGCATTTTAACCTATATTTTTTTGGTTTAATTAACAAAAGACATAATATAGCACCTTCTACATCCCACCATGGAAATAAGTTTTGCAAAATGCAGTTAGTAGTAGTTTTGTAAGCCTCATACTACATCCCACAAATTTCATGGATAAGCACACACTACACACTGAGCTCTGCAAATGGGCAGAAGTATAGAAATATGCAGAAAATGCCTTTTAATCTTGTCAATGCAAAGTGGATTAGACCCTTGTCCAGAGAAAGGTCAACACATACTTAGCTCCAATGGCCTCTCAGGATCAGACCCTTACAGTTTTGCCAAATTGGCAAAAATTTAACCAAGGACATTTATGTACTGGAGCACAGTTCTCTTAGTTTCAACTATTCAGTAAGCAGATCGCAACAGAATGAATATTTTTTAAAAATAGTGTACTGAACAGACCCCACAAGCAACACAAGCAAATGGGAAATGTTCTGGTAAATTATACAGCATTCAGATTTCTCTAATGTGAAGGGCTAATATTTCCATGTCCTCTCACCAGCTACATAGCTCTGGGCTTTATCTGGCCTCCACTTCCTAATTCGAACTATTCATCTAAGTAATCAAAGCTACTTCATCCTAGATGACCTAGCTGACATCCAAACCAACTACCAACAAGCTACAAACCAACCTCCTCCTTGGTTACTGACCCCCTGGCCTTTTGTGGACTTCCTAAATGTGGACAGATGTCTAGAGGGTAAAAGGTAAAATGTAATAGGTTTCTACCTAGAGCAGGCATCCAAATGTCACAGGAAATCCCGGGAGGGAAAATCCCACATTCACAGCCTTTCTAGTTGGGGGAAAGACCCAAACTTTGATCCTTTTGAAAAGAAGAGCATATAGCAGTTTGAGAACCACAGCCTCAGATAATACGAGAAAACAAAAAGATACCACATATCCAAGGATAGATCATTGCGAGCAATTGCTTAAGTCTCTGAAATGCTCTGTGTATGCATTTCTAATGTGCTCTTTACCATAATAGCTGCAAAACAATTTCTTTTATTCCTTTTTTATTGTTATAGCAATTATTTATTTTTGAAAAATATCTATATCAACCAATCTCAAACAAGATATTTGCTTCTACCTACAAACATTACCTATGTAGGCAAGCAAAGTTTGTAATTTGGAAAAGATTTACTTTAAGACCATCACAACTCTAGAAATGACATTGGTACATGCAGGAAAAGACAAAAGAGTTCTCATTTTCTGCAATGAGAAGCTGAACACTGTCAGATCAACACAGTGCGTTATGTTGACAACTGGAACTCCAGAGTGAACATTTTCCAAGATTTCTATCAAAGTTGAAAGTTTCAAACCAGTCCTGCATGTCCAGACCACCTCTTTCTGACTTTGCACAGGAAGAACATTTCACTTCCAAGATGGGATAAACCGCCTAGTGCAAAAGGAAGGTTATACCTCGCCTTTGCAATGCACCTGGACCACAAGAAGAATTCCAGCACTGTCTTGCACACTCTTCCCACAGTTAACTACGGAAATCAGGGCTAGATTAAATTATCATAAAAGCTATTCACATCTGATTGTAAAAATACATTCGGCAAGCCAGTGTGGGAGGACATGTGGAGAGAGACTTCTTATGAGTCTCTCCTCTGCCAGTTCTATTCAATATTTTCATTAATTACAGAGTGTAGAGACTTAAAATGGTTGATGACAAGCTACAGAAGCAGCAAAAGCTGTGAAAGATCAGACCAAATTTTAAAATGATCTGATGATTTTGTAGTCCAAAATCAACAGGCTGAACTTAACCCCTCTTCACCTCAAAGATGCCAGGGCATTATTCCGGGCAAGCTGCTGCAGAACAAATCCGTGGGGACAGCAATCAGCTAGACAGCTGTGTGTCAGTAAAACAGCTGGCTTTACAGGGGTCACTAAACCAGTATGGATTCAGCAGGCCGGCACAGCAGAGGAAGGTGACCGTCACTTTGGGAAGTGCTACAGAAATCATGAGTGTGGTAAGACAAGAAAGGCTGACACAGGCAGTTCCCCAGGCAGCTCCCCACAGACAACATCAGCACAAGCACCTTTAACAGCACGGTAGGGGAGCTTATAAGTTTGTTTGCACATGCTGCTCTCAGAAACAGAGAAATAACTGTCCCAGGCACATTTAATTTCCTAGTGCTGGAGTCCATCCATAAAAGTCTATAGAGAAGGGACCCCACTTTTGCACGTCAGGGATGAGGCAATACTTTAAGACTTTATCCAACTTTACGTGCTTGTAATTAGATGCTACGCTTTATAATGACTGTTGCTGGAATACAGCATTATAGTCCTATCCCAATCAAATCCATTCTTCAGCATCCCTATAAAGAGGCAGTGTGGCAGACCTTAAAACAAACAAATCAAAAAACAATAAAAACAGTTTGCTTTTTTTCCCCTCCCTGAGTGGTTCGTCTTGTAGATAACTCAGTGGAAATAGAAAAAGCAGTCTAATATAAATCAAATCCAACATCTCAGCTGGAGATAAACTACTTTTATCAACTAGAAGATGCAGAACTCGATTTATTGCTATATGGCATCGCAGGAGCAAGCATTAGCAAGCAGCTTGCGTATATTGCCCTTCCATCATTTAGGAATTCAGAGCGGGCTGGAGGCAGCACGCTGCAGCACGGTTTGCAAGCAGGGCCCTCCACTCGCTGTGGGACCAGCTTGAGCACACTTTACCGGCAAAGAAAACGTCTGTAACACAGTCTGTGCTCCAACTGTGCCGGGACTGAGAGCAGCTTAGCCGCGGCAGTGTGGAGCAAGATCCACCCCAAGGGATGGTGTGCTCAGCTCGCCTCTGTGTTGCCCCCTCAGGATTCCCGTCGTGGAACGGGTGACTAACTTAAACCTCGTTCGGGTGGCTTTACGCGGGAGCTCCTGGGTAGGCACAGCACATGCCAGCAGCTTCTTCATTTCTTTCAGCACATCAGAGGAAACTCTTGTTTTTTAGGGGGGCACGAACGGGAAGATGCGCACAGAAATCTGGGAAGTGTCACCAGCTTACCCAGGAAGCACAACAACTTAAAATAAATAAATAATAATAATAACACTCCTCATCTTGTGGTGAAAAAAGCAGCAGAACACCCAGGGGCAACAATCTGTGTCAGAATGGAGAAAATTTGTGGCAAGCAAACGTGTTTCTGCTGTATGAACTTGCTTTCCCTCCCCCTTGACATAGTCATAGCCAGGCTCAGTTCAGACAGGCTCAGCTAAGATATCTGATAAAAAAGATACTAGCTGGAGGGGGATGATGAGGAACCCCACATTTTTGCAATTTGGCAGTAGCAACACAGCAATAAAGACAGTTCAGTAGAAAGTATTAGCTGAATCCAGGATACAGGTTAAAAATAAAAAGGAGAGAGTTTGAGTCACTAGGAGCAAGGTAGCTTTAAAAAAATTCTGGGTATTCAAAACTTGTGCTGAGGAAGAAAATGACTTTGAGGAATGCTTGAAGCCCTTGCCCACCCACAAGCCCGAGTCTTCCCTCACTCTCCCACACCATTTGGCTCTGTCACCTGAGAGAACAGAGCATGTGGGTGTATAATTTTTTTCCTAGCCATATTCCTCCTGGGTGGTCTGCTGAGTGGCTTTACAACTGTATTTTTCCAGCAAATAATGAAATAAATTGACCCCTCAAGCACTAGACTAGAGGAGGAACATTCAGTACACGGCAGGGCTGTAAGTCACCTCTGAGTCATCAAATTCAGACCCCTGCTATCTCAAACAATCACATCATATAAACGGCTTCATAAATCTATCTTGTTCCATATTAAAAATGCTGCAGATGTTTGCGCAAATTCTAAGGTATTCTAAGCTAAATGCGGAAGGATGGAAACTTCGTTCAAACTTCTGACTTCACTTTAATTTTGTTTCCATTTGTTTTTGAGGCATCGTTTGTTTTTGTGACATCAAGACTTTAGACCCCTTATCTCTTCACTCTCTACAGCTCTGACCTCCTGCTCCAGTCTGTAGAAAAAACAGCAGTTCTGGCTCCTTCCAAATTTTGTCTTGCCAAACTGACAAACTCAGGCTCTTTTCAGTCTCCTCTGAGCGGACAGAAAGCATCTCCCTTCTCCTGACTACCTGAGCAAGTTTTCTTTCCTGGAATCCAGTTTTTTAAGCAGGATAATCAGAGCTGCAGTCAGTTTTCCAGAGGTATTTTACCTGTGGCTTGTACAGTGGGGGTAACACTTGTTTATCTGCAACAGAAATATTTAATCTGATAAGTTTTAGCCTTGTATTTGCCTTCTTCATTGAAGCATTTCATTTTTGAAATGACTGACCATCACACATTTCTCTCCTAATGATAAATCTCCAATTTATAAGAGCAGTTACTGCTATCTGTCCTTATTAAATTTCCTCCCACTTCTGTAGTTCCAGTCCTAGGGTTCAGTTAAGTCCTTTTAGGTGATATTCAAATCTTCACTTGCTGCTAACCTTTTCATCAGCAGCACTTTACATTACCACACAGATTTCTTCTCCTGCTACATTCATTGATAAAATCACTAAATACTCAAGTCTGATCATATATAACATATTTTAAATCTAAAATGTAATATTGCATTTTCTTGTTTAAAAACAGACATCGAAAAGTTTCAGTATAATCCATCATACCTTATACTACTGCCTTATTCTGTTTTTCATATACATCTGTATCTAAATATTTTTAAAAATATCTTGCTTTTTGATAGAGGCAGAGCAGCATATAAACATTCATTTTGAGAAAAACTAAGGAAACTCATGCAAACCTTTCTACTTTAGATTTATTCTGAGATATTTTTAGCCTGCTGTATTGCACTGTTTAGTAGCAATGGAAATACTGTTTTATTGGGGTTTTATTTAGAGATATAGAACCAAGCACAGCCCTTTACAAGCAAGCTCCCATCTAAGCAAAAAATGAGTTCAAGTTTGCTAATGGTCTGTGCTTTCTCTTATGCTTGCAGTTAGATACCTAGACCCATGTCTAGATCCATAAATAAGTATGGCCTGAAGCACAGCATAACTTCACCCCTTGTTGATCTAGGTGCAAGTCCAAGTTATTAGGTTTCCTCCTTGTTTGCTTGGTGGAAGTTTTCATTTTGGCAAGAGCCTTGCTCAGTGACTCCTGACATCCCCATTTTCTTCTGATTTAGGTTTCATCACCATTTGGGGCCAAGCAAGGCAAGCCAGAGGCAGCATTTTGAAGCCCAGTGCCATGCTGGTGCTTCTCGGTGTTGTTTTAAGGTTGCCTGATTCATGTCTGCTGAACACAACAAGGTTAAAGACCATGTGTTGCCCTCAGGATTAACTACAGGCAGACCCCCAAATCAGAGAAACGCAGCAGTGCTCAGGGATCTCCCTTGGTGGAGGTCATAGAGGCTGCTGAGGTTATTTTGCATTAGTTTCCCTTTAGTGCTTAGCAGCTGAAATGTCCCAAGCTTTGAGACCTCTGCATTTCCGATGTTGGAAATCCTGGCTGGGTTTTAAAGCTCTTCCCTGCCCTGTCCCCAGAAAGACCTTTGGCAGATCCTGCTTTGCGCAGGCTTGAAGAGCTCACCCCGCGGACTCGCTTCCAGCCATGCCAGAAAGCAAAGGCAGGTTTGCCCCTGACTTCCAAGATATCGAGAAGCCTTTAGGAGTTTCTGGTGCTAATTTGCTCCTTCTGGGAGAGCCAGGCAGGTGGTGGGTAAACATGTTCTTTCTGGGTTGAGAGGTGCTTTAGACTTCATTTTACAAAAGGAAAAGCGCAGTTTTGGGGCCGTGTAGAAAGCAGAAGTAGCAGCAGAATTCAATGAACTGAATTTAGAAGTAAAAGGATCAACTGCTGCGTCCATCACTAAAGGGATGTCCAGAGTCAAAAGAAGTCAAAAAGAAAAGCAGTGTAAATGAGGTGCCCATGGGAAAAATAAAGGCAGGAAAGGAAAAAGAGAAATTAAAAGAGCAGCAGACAATGAAACCCTGGAAGTTTAATATACTTTATTGTGAAGGAACAATTGCATTTCAGACTAAGATCTTCCAAAAGCAAGTTCCAAGTGCACCTTTCACCTCCCGTTTTCCTGACAGATTAAGCCAGCAGTCAGAGGCAGCGGAGCAGGAAGGCAGCAGGAATCCCTCTGCAGCACACCGCAATAAATTTGACCAAACAATTTCTGAGATAAGAACCACAAGCCCCATATTTGATGCCAAGGGCTGACAAGGCGAATGTCCCGCGAACGGCGACAGCCGATACAGAGAGCTCAGACTACCCACAGCCGTTCGTTAATGCACCAGAGCCCTGAGAACCAGCCAAGCTTGAAGCCCTCTGGGAGCTCAACATCGTAGCCATACGGAGAGCAAGGAAAAAAAAAACATCCAGAAAACCCTACGTGCCATTTTCCATAACAACTGTCCTGTGCAGGCTAGGCTGAGCATGTCACAGTTAAGAAAAACAAGGCTAGGAAGAGTTTAGGAGAAGGAAATAAAGTAGTACTCCTTTCACATTCCAGCCCAGAGGAGAACATGCAAAATATCTAACGGCTCCAACATCACTGAAAGTTTCCTGCGTGTTTCTCAGTGAAAGGGAAAAAGTCCCAGCAAGTAGAAACTGGAAAAAAAATTCTCTGTGGTGAAATTCAGAGGATTTTTTGGTATTAAACACGTCCAAGCGGTGACAAGCTTTTGTCAGCTGTGGGCAGCGCTCTTGGGTTGTGCTGCTCAGAACCTAATTTTCACCAGCAAATCTCACCTCTTCCAGCTGCTCTCAGAAGTGACTGTGCTGGGAGGAATAAAAAGCTCTGCAGAGCAGCAGTCTTGCAGCTTTCTACTATGCTCGCCAGAATAGCCTTTCTCTTTCTGGTTACATAAGGAAAAGCTCTACAAATGGTTTAACTAAAACTAATATATAAAAGAGGAATACACACACACACAAACACACATGTTTGTTATTAACTTGGTTTGGGGATTTTAAGTCATTGTATATCATTAGGATATACAATGGCTGATGAATAAACTAAATTCACTGTACATAATAGAAATAATCCTGCCTGTATGTCGCAGAAATAAACCTGTGAAATTCGTTATGGAAATACTGTAGACTTATACCAGCAGTAAAAGATTAACAAGACAAAATAATAACATCCTGAAAAGCCCAAAACTTCTCCAGTAAAATCAAAACTTTGATTCCCATAAGGACTTTTAAGTTTGCACATCGATGTATCTACATGTTTTTAGTCTTTATTCAGGCTGAGTCTGAAAGTTCCTAATTACTAAGTAATAAAAACACCAAGTGAAAAAGAACATTGCGATTTAGTTTTTGGTCTCCACGGTGTTTCTACAGACGTAAGACTGAAAGCACCCTATGTGCTGTTGGGTCCCCCCCCGGTCTGGACCCGGCACATCGTGCCAGCATGGCATATGCAGGTCAGCTCCATAGGACAGCACGCCTGCATTGAAGTCCTCGGCCCAACGGCGTCCGACAAATGGGGCCCACATGCCTTGTGTGCTCTGCTCTCCTCACCTTCCATGGGCCATGAGACGAGGCGAATGCCTGAGTGCCAGCCAAGCACTGACTCCCATGGCCTGGGTCTTGGCTGAGCTCATGTATACTGCTGTAATACAGTATTAGCAGCACTAAGAATATATTTAAAAGCCATGCTTTTACCTCTGGTTTCTCCTATCTTGGCTAGGCTTCTTGCTTTGAAATTAAACAAATACCTGTGCTTTGCTTATGATATCTAATACACAAAAAAAAAATATACAAAAAAAAAAAAAAAAATTACACACAAATTACTATGCACCCTGAGGATTCATTTTTTTAGCAGGGGCACAAGGAAGCCAACTATTACTTTAGCAAACAAGAAAGATCCAGTACAGAACTAATACTCAAAGAAAGTGTGAAATCAAAGTCACAGAGCTATGTGTCGCTCCACAGGAGAGCTTGGAGCATAAAAGTAACAACTAAGATATAGCAGGAACTTATTTTTTTTAATATGCAAAATTTAGCTCAGTTTAGACTACTTTTTTTTCCCTACCTGTTTCATGTGCAGAGCGATGAGGTTCCCCAGCTTGTTTTGAATACGTGACCTGTGCTGTGCAAGGGCAATGCCCTGCTGTGCTGCTGCACTAACGTGTTACCTGCGAGCTCTGTGCCTCACAGCTCCGTCACACCTGCCTACTCACCTGTGACACGACCGCTTGAGCTGAAGCTGCTGCGTCTAATAGCAAAATTGTCAATAGTCTGTACATGATTTCCATAAAATACAACCAATTTTTCATAGCCTCCTTACAATACTGTAAAGAGATATTTTCTGATTTGATAGCTATGTTCCAGAACTTAAGAGGAAATAGCACTAACTACTTTAGAAGGGAATTAGGTCTTAATGCTGCAGAGATCATGTCTTTGCATAATAAACCCTTTATCTTTTCCAATAAAACCAGTTCAGCTATTTTACTTTCTCCATGATGGGTATAATTTTTTTCCATCATTTTATCACCATAGTGGATAGATGTGCTGCTATTCAGCTTTTCCTCTTCAGGTATATCCACACTTCACCATTATGTAAATGATGAGAATATCTAGGTGGAAAAAATGGGTGGTTATCACACTGACTCAGCATGGACGCTCTGGTGCAGTACAGATCTACCCTGATCTAGCTCTATTAGCGGTGCTTACAGCCATGTTCACGAGAAACTCTGAGTGTGCTAATTTCTGTAGATGACTCAGCTCAGGTATCTCTAAGCCTTCCGAGAGACCAGGTGGGATTCATCCTACCTAAATTGCTAAATGTGAGTAGCCAAAGTCTCACCTACTTTCCCTGTTTCCCTTTATAGGCAACAGGGAGAAGCAGGCACATCCAGGGGGAAATTAATCTCATCTGAAGGCAGGTATCTAAGTAGGTCAGGTAGATAGTCTGTCCTTGAGGGGGTTTTACCAGTGACTACAGAGGAAGCCTAAAGCAACTGGTGGAGTATTAGACAGCTAAACCTTAAATATCTATACCTACGTGAAAATAATGTCACTTAGTATTACTCTGTCAATTATAAACAGCTTCTACAAGAAAAGTTGTCCTCATGGTCATAGTTCTTGACTTAGCTTCTAAAACATGCTGTGTTCCAGGGTCCCACATCCTAACCAGAGTATTATGGTGAATAAGTAGGTCACGTTCTTGCTAGTGTTATACCACCCTAGTGATAAACCTTTTGTTTCTGCAGGAACAATATCCACATGCTACTTCCCCAGCGTCTGTTTGGCCATGATAGTGTGAGTATGGCTTGCAGTATGATATTTGTCCTTTTTAATAGATCCATTAATTTATTCCCAGTGCAGAAAATCTTTGTACAAATTCACTGCTGGAAGAGAATAATAGTTTTGTAAAGGACAAATGCTTTTAAAAGGGCAGCTTGTTTTTATCTACACATTGCCACAAAAGCCTGTACTTTTTCTTCTATTTTATAACATAAGCATGGATATCACATTATATAAAGTAAATGTAAGCAGTGGGCATTGAGGGGAGTTGTATTTTCTTTTGTTATTTTGAACATAAGATAAAAATATTTTTCTAAGTGAGACTGTGTTTTGGATTCAGTAAACTAATTTAAGTAGAACAGTGAAACAAAAAACATTTTAAGTCTTGAAGGATCAACCTATAAAAGTAATCATTTCACATCAGCTTCCGCATCCAAATGTTTCGTATGTTTGGATCTTAATCCAAATCCATATCTTAATTATGGCTATGTCTATTATATCCCACCCTTACCTCAAGACAATAATGAATATTTTTACTGTAACCTAATAAAAGATCTTAGTTACTACTGTAATGAGGGTTTACTCAACATTTTTAAGATATGAAGATATTTTAATAAAGTATAAAAATCCTGTCCACTAAGGAAAACCTAATATTGTAACTATTATTCTTCTACCTTATTTTCACCTTGCAGCACGCTAAAACATCAGCCAAACTCTCTTCTTGCAAAGGAAAATCTTTTTGTATGTTATTTGATGCAGTTCTTGGTCAGAATTGCAAGATTCATTTATTTATGCAAATATTTTGAAAAAAAAATCCTGATTCACTTGTATTATTGAGCTCTGTGTAAGATGCAAAATTTTTTTCAGTCTAATGTATTCTTTAAAGGTGTCTCCTCTGTGTATTATATCTTTTTATGTCTCGGTTTCCTTCATAATACACTATATTTTATGGCATTTTACCTCAGAAGTCCACAGTCAGGGTTAATTAAGTGCTTAAATAGCACTTAGAGTTATATATAATTGTTAATCTATAATAGGTAGCTATTGTGTAGACATCATAATAAATATATTGCCCAGCGTTCATTATTTGCAGTACCACTTCAGATTTCTAAAGTGATATAATTTTTAAAAGTATAAAAGTAACCCTAAATCAGCTGTGAGTAAATAAAATGTGCAGCAGTTGAGTTTTTATTGTTTGCCACTGGTTCTCTTTTAGAACATACAGCATTGAAGGAAAAAGTTAATTGTACGTCTAAAATGCTAAAACAGATTAATGAAACAAAGAAAGAAACAAGAAGGAAAAAAAAACCCATCCATCAGCTTTCTAAATATAACATCAGTATAGGAAAAAGGTAGAACATTTTTGGAGGCAGAAATGATTAAAAAGAATAAGGGGCCTTGTTGATAACTATCGTCCCCTTGATCATTGCTCATAGCTTAGTGTTTCTTCAGATTTGTCTAAACTGGACTGAAAGTTATTTAACATGAGAAAAAAAATTATTTTATAAAGGCCCATGTAGACTGATGTCGGCAGCACCACACCATGCAGTTTTCCACTGCAGTCTTTGCTTTGATCCTGGCCAATGCAACAATATAATTCATTCTGAAAAGTGAAGTTTTCAAGAACAGTGTTTTTCCAGAGCATAACAGCAAGGAGACCTACAGCATCATTTGCTCTCTCCAGCTCACTGGTCCTGTTGGCCGTTTTCCCTTCATTGATGTGAATCAGGGACGCAGGCACAGACACCAGGACTGCACTCAACAGCCAGCACCCATTCCCTAGTGCGTGCCAGTATATATCTCCAAATTTTACTCAATCATCAGCATATCTCTCTCAGTTTGTTGGTTTTTTTACGCTCACGTTTGAAAGGTCTTTGTTGATCTGGCAAAATTTGGCAGCTTTCACCAACTTGGCAGCTTGAGCAACTTGAACTGAAAGTTTGAAGCTATATGTGACTTGTTCTTAATTTTTAAGAATTTAATCATTCAGCTCAAGTTTTTAATTTGAAAATACAAAATGTCAAACATTTTACTGTCTGATGATATCACTGGTAGTATCTCAGTAAAATCAATTTAAAATAATTTATTTGTTTATATTGAACAATATAAATGTTTATACTGAATACATTTGTTTATATTGAATGCTATTTCTAGACTTTCCTGAGAATTAGGATATAGATCCAAACCTAGTAAATCATGCTTTACAGTGTCTGAGATACCAGCTCGGTGGCACAGGAATAAAATCGGATGAGATTTGTTTTTCAGTGATATCTTTGTACCTTCAAGGGCATGTTACTGTAGCACAAATAAGGAGGAGACCAGAAGTCTACCTGACTCTTTTAGACCAAGAAAGAGCTCCTCACAGAAATGCAATTGGATTAATTATTACACTGAACATTTTTTTTCCCTATATATTGCTCTCTCTTAAATGGGAGAGTCTAAAATTGCTGAAATGACTTATAGCGCAAAATGTAATAAGATTTTTCAGTTGTTTTATTTATTGTGTTTCTCGGGAGCACGAGGAGAGCTAGATCTGAAAGATTATCTTGGTGTATATACCACAAGGTGTTTTGAAATTCATGAGTGCAGCAGTTTCCATGCCTGTGAAATCCAGGTTGGGTACCAGAGCGATGAGGCTTCCTTCAGAAAAGGGGAATCAATGCCCTCATCTTTCAGTCTGCTTTTCTACGTGCGCGTTTTGTAAAGGTGTCCCTGCACGTCACAGCTGGGACTCTGTGTCAACAGCCAGAGCAGGGGGATTGCAAATAGGTCCTGACCAGGCATATAATTACTGGCAAGCCATATCTTTGACCTCTCTGTTCTGCTCTGTGTCCAAATTTAAAGCTCCCCATCCTCAAGGCAGAAGCCCAGGGTTCACCTTTGCTCTCAGGAAGGAGCCTTAATAATCACCTGGACAGAGCTGTAGACTTTCCCTGGCAGTTTTGGCTAGCGTAAAAACATAGGGCCAGAGGACAGTTTGTTCAAAGTCTTGCCTGGCCCACAAGAAAACACACAGGAATTGAAAAGAAAGAAGTTAGAATAAAAATACTCAGACAACCTTTTCCTCTTAACTGGGTCTTGGCCTTTCCTGGTCACCAGCCACACAGTCCCCACTTCTCCACACAGAAAGCCCTCCATAACGCTACTTTAACATTGCTCACAACTCTGAGTACCCCCATTCCAGAGAAACCCCGATTCCAGGAAAATCTTATTCTGATTTTCTAAATTAATTCTTTTCTATAGCAAAAAAGTTTTCAAATTTCTTCTGCACATTGTCTTTAAATCATCCAGACCTTCCTTCACCATCCCTGTCTGATCTTAGACTTAAAATGTCTGATAGTGTTGTTCTGATGACAAATGTTACAGTAACGAGCCAAAACATTCATATTTATAAGTTGAAAAATAGAAAAATAGTCATTAGTTCTATGACAAATCAGTAATTTGAACAAAAACACAACCATGAATGAAAAGAAGGAACCAAGACAGTCTGTCAGTCTTAGTGATGGACAGAAGAAACGAAAGATATATGTACAAACAAGGTACTAATACTATTTATTTTGTTACAAAAATAAAGAATGCACTGGGCTTAAGCAATATATCATTATCATTTGGTGATGTACTGTAGCAAGCCATCGTGCAGGAATGGAATCCCTCAACAAACAGGAGATGGGAAATAACAGCCAGTGAATATATCCTCAGTTTCAGATCAAATCTGAAAGGAGACCCATGCGAGGAGCAGAACTGGCTAAACATGAATATTGGTTCATACATGAAGGAGCTGCTGCTCAGCTTGAATCCCATTCATAAAAGTCAACAGTCATCCAAACAAATATTTGGAGAATGGCCATTCTTCACACAGATACTCTATTCACACACGAACAATTATAATATTTGTTATTTGCTATTCATTGTCTGCTCTTCTGTTTAAATTGTTCCAATTCTCTGATTGGTGGCAAAGACAAATTCAGCATGAGGCAGGTGACTGGGCACTAGAGTGAAAATCAACAAGCATCTATAATCATACTGGGAGTGGGCTGTATGTTTGTACAGCTCTTGTCATAGATCACTCATCTGCCTTAATGAAACGAATATGAGGAACATTTCCTATGAATTGTATTTTTCTACCAGTCATATTAGACCAAGGATATAAAGTCAGATCAATAAAATGAAGGGCAGATCAGAAGCAGAAGGATAAATCAATAACTCACCCATGTCTACAACACTGCCATCAAATTCTTACACCCAAGGGGGTTATATTGGATTTTCAAAGGCAAAAGAGCTTCTTGCTCTCAGCAGCCAAGGCTCATCTGGCTGGACTATTAGCTTGGATGAGAGATTGAGCTCTCAGTGCCAGAAAGGAGACCTCTCTCCCCTGAGCTGAAGGAATAACTTCCTCCTGTACCAGTGCCAGCGGCAGCACGATGGGCTCTAGCAGGTATCTCTGCATTGATCCTCCTGGGGCAAGTTAAGCTGATACTGCTCCCAGATGTTCTCCCTTCCCGCTGGCAAACCTTACTGCTCCATAATAGGTGGAGAACAGGGTGTACATCCTCATTTCAGCCAGCTTAATTTATAACCTGGCAATTTAGCTACTTCTTTAGCTGTTTCAGCTAAAATGCTAGTCTGACCAGGGGCAGCTGAGGCACAGATACATGTGCCCTTCTGCCCCTGCCACCAGAACAGCAAGCAGCCTGTGGCCAAGGGGCAGAATAGGTGACAGCTGCTTTAATAGCTTTTTTGACCAGCTTTCCTCCACAGGAGACATCTGACAGGCCCTGCTGTTGTGTTGCTTCATGCTCTTTTTGATTCCCCAGTGCCTGGGGTCTTGGAAGTACACGATATTTTCACCCTCCATTTTCTTTTTGTCTTACAGTAAACACCAAAAAATGGTGTTTCCTGAAGGCTTGTAAAAGAAAAAGCAATTTTAAATTTTAGTTTAAAAATTCCATGCTTTTTAAGACAATTTCATTATTTGGCAGGAAAAAGGGGAAAATTATTTTGGGCTTTTAGGAGCCTGACATTGGCAGTACTCTACAAACAGTTAGCCAACAAGGAGGTATGTTGTGCATTCTGTCAAAAATGGAGATTGACAGGAATAGTCCATCAAAATGTATATTTGACAAGGAAAAAAAAGAACATTTCCTCATAATCAATTCAATTTCAGATCATGGGATCAAATGAAATAGGTCAAAATGCAGAGTTTTCAATAAAGATCCACTCTATGTAAGAGCACAAAAGTGGTGATAGAACATAGAGGTTGAGAAGGAGATGACCAGTGCAGATCCTGGGCTGATGCGGTCAGACTCACAGCACATTTGAAGAGCCTTCTGCAATATACACTTCATGAGAAGTGATTTTTTTTCTGATAATAAGCTTAATTTCCCTAAATGGTATTATAATGGATATAATTTTTTGATGGAGTTAACAATATCTTGTTGAATGCAGTCATCAAAATTCATATTTTCACTTACAGAAATATCTGCTGAAGAACAATAGTTCAAGGAGAGGGGAAGCTTGCTGTACTGAACTTGTAAGTAGCTAGGAAAATAATTTCTCTCTTCTCATGAGAAAATTAAATTATGCTCTAGAATTAGCCGATGGGAGCACTATAGTCAAAATATTAATACACCACAATACTAATACATTAAGGTGATACATTAAGATACTCTACAACCTTAAGAAAAATAATCTGCCAGGATATACTGGTTCACTGAATGGTGTGTTTTAAATGGCCATTTGAAGAGATGATAAAAAATGACAGAATTATATAGCTTATTTAACAAGACTGTGCTTCAAAATATTGTTCTTCAAGGCAAATTTGTTTTGTTAATTCTGAACAGATATCAGAGCCAGAAAGTCCAAGTGGGATTTCTGACTCCGTGAATGTCTCTTGATCAGAAAAAGGGCAATATTTTATTTCTTGTGCCTCTCTCTGCTGCTTCCCCCATCATTAAAGACAGTGTTGGTCCAAGAGCAGAGTCCTCTCAATCTCTGCACCCATAATTGTTGGCCATTCAGAGACATTAGCAAGAAACAGGTGATTTGTTCCAGAATGGCAAAACAACTTAAAGAGAAAAGAAAGGCAGATCCATAAAACCAGGCTTAACCCATGCTTGGATGCCTTTTGATGTTGCTCTTATCCAGGCAAAATGCCTCTCAATAAGCCTCCTGCCTGAGCAGCAACTCGCAGGGCTGTGTTCTAAAAAAAGCAATATCAGGGCTATTTGGAAATGGTACTTGGGCACGGAGTCTCTCAGAACTGCCTTTCTGGGCAGCAAGGTAATACCCTGCCGTCAAGTCGCATTACTGCTTCACTTTAAAAAGAAAGCAGGAAGTCAGAAGTAATCCCAAGACTGCAGGTGACTTTTTAAACTGGCACCTGCACTAAATTCTTCCCCAGTCTCTCACCAGATGTGCAGTGGCGAGCCGTATGCCAGGAGGGAACATTTGTAAGAGTTCGTTTATTACATTATAAAAGTGTTCTCTAGGAAATAAATAAAAAAGATCATTTGTGGAATGTATTTTACAGCCCTTTGAAATATATTTTTCATATCTTTCTTAGAAGCCATGTTACCAATGTACTATTGGTTTCTGCAGAATGATTCCATACACCGAATTCCAGTAGTAATTCCAGTATAACTAAGGAAAGGTTATGTCATACCTGTTTTTCAAGGGAATACACATATACCACCATTTAAAATTATTTCCTCCTTACTTTTGCCCACGTACTTGCCATTATATTTCCCTCCCGGATGACAGAGGAGCAAGTTATACGTCAGGGCCGAATCCCCAGCTGAACTAGCCAGTAGGTGACAAACATTGGCAAGTGCTTGACATTTAAAGTGCTGCTGCTGGAACAATTATTTGACGGATACTGCTGAAACCTAATACCTCGTGCTGTGGTTCAGGAACCCTTGATTTGTTCACTTAGCATAAAGCTTCTCTCCTTCCTCTCACACCAGCCACTGTTTCTGCAGGTACCTGGCTCCAGCTCCACGCTCATCTCCCTCCTAATCCTGCAGGCATCTGACACCTGCAAAAGCCACATTTCCATTTATGCATTTCCCCAAACACCTCTGGATCTGATTCCCAAAATTACTTCAGGCTTCCCAAATATCCGCTCAGCATTGCCAAAGCAGAGAGCAACCTCCTCAGCAGCTCCTGCCTTTGTAAGAAAAGGTTGGCTTCAGCACCCAAATCAAGGCGCAGTTGGAGAACCATGAAGGTTTCTTGCAGATCATTGTGGAACTGCAAGCTGGTGTAAGGGAATAACACTCCCCAGAAGAGCAGGAGTTCAGATGCAGCTCTTCCATCAGAGTTTCCAAGTTATTATTTTAGGCAGCCTGCTCTGAGCAAGCTGCCCTTTCTGGATCCTTTAGGAGTGGTCTCACTGTCCCCTTCAAGGTCACAGAAACCTCAGATATCTGAAGCAGGCGGTGATTTCCAGAAGGCAGCAGGGCAGCTTGGAAGTCAGAGCTGAAGGAACCCAGGAGCTCCGCAGCTCTAGCCACTGGTGATGGGGAAGCCATGGAAAAGCAACGTGGCCACGTAGAGTCGTATACCAGCATAAGGGTTCCTTGTACCAAGCCAGAATAGAGGCTGTGCCCCCAAAGCTGTGCGATTCTCGGGCAGCTGAGCAGGGTTAGGTGACCTTGTGCTCTCGCGCCTCAGCGCTGGGCCATGCAGCTGGGCTCCAGCTGGTCAGCAGTGGTGGGAAACAGGCTGAGGGCTTGGTGCCTTGCTGCCTGCCGCTGACATCAAGCCACACAGGAGTTTTACTCTGGAAGGCCGGAACGGTCCCAGTTGTATTTGCTCAGTGCTTGGAGGAAGCTGGCACTTGCCTTGGACAGGAGCCCAGAGCTTTTTAATGAGTTGTAACTTGCAATATTTCTGATCTGCGGTTGAAAGAACATCCTTTTGGGGATGTGAACATTTTTTTTTTTTTTTTCCAGGAGAGCTGTTTGTTATGCTTGAATCTGTTAAAAGCCCTGAATTATCCAACAGTCTGCAGCTTTGCAACCTGATTATCAAAGGAAGATTTTCTGAAATGCCTCCTCCTGAACCGAAGCAAGTCAACGCTGGTTTCTCCAAAGAATTAAATTCAATCATCTCTGCCCTTTTGGTTTGAAACTTGGCTATTGGCCTGGAGAACTTCTCCTACCTTCTTCCCCTCACTTTTTCTCTGTTGAAACAGATTTGAACAACCTTATGCTCTGAAGAAAGCCAGAGCAACTCTGATATCACCTTGCAGCCAGCAACAGGCAGAGACACAGCACAGGAGCCTTCCTGTGATCCCTTGTACTTCCTGTACTCCAACACGTGGCCTATCCCCGGGTCTTGCACATTGCCCAGAGCCAAGTTTTCACAGAAATGTGCCATTCTTGCAGTCATCACTCCACTCATAAGCGTTCAGGAGCACAAGGTCACAGCCTGGGCTCTGCCCTGAACTCATAGTGGATGTATCCCAAAGACCTGGCCTTCCTTTTCCTTCTCCCTCCCAGAGAGTGCAGGGCTCAGCCCAACTTCAAGCTGTTCAATCCCCAGCTCAAGGTCAAGGCAGAAATCATCAAAACAGGCAGACTCAAAGCCTTGCTAAACCAGGCAAGTAGGGAAAATGATTATGACTTGTCTGTAGGCATGAGAAATAGTCTGGTACAAGAGCAAGAAGTGAAGGTTTGCCATAAGAAAGTAGATTTGCAGCAGAGCTAAAATGTCTGCTAGGGCACACATGGCTATCTACACCTGGCAGCTGAGAAGAGGAAAATATCTTCCCAAAACACCTGGAGAGCATGAGCCTTTCATTTGCTACATCAAAGCAGCAGGAAACCCCATAAGTGCAGAGGGAGCAGAGGAGAGTCTAGATAATCTGGTCAGGTTTGGTGGCTTCAGGAATATGGACCACAGGGCAGTCTGGATGCAGTTATTCCTCAAGGTGAGCGCTGCAGGCTTTGCCTACGCTGTCTGTCAACTGTGCCAAATGAAGGCATGGGGGGACCTTGCCACCACGGCCAGTTCACATTCATGTTCAGTGTCCCTCTGAACACGCTGTGTCCCAGCATTTTCAGGGTAACTGGCCCCAGATCCAGACTGGCCTTACAGCAGTGTCATGAGCTTCTCAAAGCATTATCATTAGATGCTTCTTGTTAGTAATACTTTCAAAATCTTTAATTTTCAAGACATTTAGGCAGATATGAATTTGCTCAAACTGTAAGAAGTCCCGCCATGCTAGTACAATCATATATAGATATCTTCCATGGATGAAATAACATTACATTATTTCTCCTCATCTCAGGCTTCTTAAATATAAAGAGTGTACAGTGTTCACTCTTTCTTCTACACTAATCTTTCCCAGTGGGATCTGCAAATAATCCATTTTGTATACATTTTTTGCCAATTGTGAGATAGTGTAAATTATTTTTCATACATGTCTGTCTTTTACTTCTCCATCCGAATTCGTGCTCCCAGCGTTCCTGTATGTATTCAACCAAGAACCAGTTCAGCATGACAAAGCAGCCGTACACTGCGTAAAGACCTCCAGAGAAAACAAGAGAATAGATTTACTTTTGCCTTCCACTTTTTAACAAGAATTTGCCTAGAATAAGTTTATGGGTTTTTTTCACTTGCGCTGCCAAGAAGAGGTTGAACACTGGTAATGCATCCAGTCTTTCCCAGCTTTTCCAAGGAGGGCATCCATTTCCCAGTCTAGGTGGTAATGAGCTTATCCCATGATCAGGTTTATTTTGGGTCATTTTCTAGCATCTGTTGTTCGCATACAAACAGGGAAAGTGCACGACTCAGGGGACACTTCTCTCTAGAATAAACCTTTGTGTCTGTCCTTTTCTCTACAGCACCTTTTTCTGGGACTTCTCACCCTTTTTTTCCTTGAATCAGACACCTGCACTGCACATTTCTGAGCTCTAAGGAGATTTGTTGACCCACATTCCATTATGCCAAATTGCTTCTATAATACAAGGACGCTTACTAGTCCAAAGACTTTTCTAACAGCATTTATTTTTATATCCCTCCACCACCAAAATGAAAATATATTGAAAAGAATAACTGTCCTAATAGGTCCACTTGCTACGTGAACAAAAAATTCTATAGAAAAACTCCCTAAAATAAGTTCTAGGTCTATGTTCCAACTATTCTGTCCAATACAACAGCAGCTGACAGGAGTCCTTCTCTTTGAATTAAGAGTTTACAACAGAGTTTAATCCTGTTTACTTACTTTGGAAATTAATGCTTTTTAGGTTTTATGATGTTAGGAAATAAATTTATTATTGTTTTATTTATTATTGCTAACACAAATAAATGAATGATTTGGGCCACTAAATAAAAACACTCCTCATACATGTATAAGTTTTTAATTGAGTTTGGAAGCATAAACTTCAACCTCATGGAGTTCTTTATGCACAAACCAGACAACAGTCTTTCATGAACTAGAATAAATCCACTTGCACAAAAAGACTCCGCTCCCATTTGAAAAAGGAAGAACTGTAGGAATCTTACAATTTAAGATTCTCACTTTTTTAAAGTGACTGAGGCTGGAGGTGCACGTGTTCTGGAAATCGTCTTGCTGATAATCCCTACTATAAAAATGAAAACCAGTGTGTTTACATTAAATTTCATTTCTTGATGAACAGCGAGGCATGTTCTCTTGGACTTTGCTGCAGGAATCTGGTGGACACTTAATGCAGCACTGACCTCAGTTCATTTATTTTCCACCTCCATTTCCTTCTCAGTGAAGACTGAGCTGTCACTTTGGGCTCTTCCCTATGTGCTGCTATAGGCAGCTGCGTAAGCAACTTCCTTGCAAGCACTGAGGATGATACAAAGATTTTGTATCAGCCACAAACACAGATTTTTGTTTTATTTTTTTTTTAAATCATCTGAGACATTTCTGGTAATGAATGGTGCCACTGACCTCCTGTTTCTAGACTTATAGTTTATGGCACGTCGACCTTTGTAGACAACTGCTAAATGCCACCAGGCAGCTACTCCTGTTCTCTTACAAAAAAATGGCCACTCTCCTTTCTCTCTTCTTGCCATGGGAGTGGAAATTTCTTTTATTCTGCCTGGATTTATGTTTTCTCCCTTCCTCCCCTCACACTAATCTCTCTGAAAGTGCCTGACTTTAACATCCATATAACGATGTCAACAGGGAATCCATTAAGTAAGAAAAAGAGCTTCCAATCTCCACAGAGGAAGCAGGATTCATTTTAGGACGTTCGTCTGTTTTACAGGGAAAAAAAAGACAATTTCACTGAGAGTGTATTTTCCTTAATCGCAGAACCTGAAGTGCATGTTAAAGGATGGTCGGAAAAAAAACGAAACAGAAATGTGTATTTCTACTGTAAAATACACCAGTCTGTGAGCTGAGCAGGCAAGAGGAACCAGAGGACAAATGCCGTTAGCCCCAATCCTTTAACATAAACCTAAAGCACAGAAAGACCTTGTTTTTCCGGAGTCCCCTGCAAGAAAGCAGCTGGATTTGCCCCCTCTGGCAGGTTGGGCCCATGGGCGTCTCTCAGGGCCGACGTCTTCGCGTTGCCTCTGGCAGGGCTGCCTGGAGGGCCGCCGAAGCTGCACGCAGACCATTTGGGGCCAAGCTCATGGGTGCTCACAGACAGCACGGGGCAGCGTGGGGCTAGCTGCGGTTTTACAGCGCCAGAGTCCCCCTCCGCAGACTGTGCGTTGCCCCGGCTGGGTGAGCGCACCGGGAGCTGGGTCTGCAATCCCTCTCTCACCTTTAATCCCCTAATAAACTCTGCCAGTGGGGGAACATTACTTATGAATGGGCAAAATGCAAATTGAACTGATCCCCAAGGAAAGAGCATGAGGCATTCTCCCTTAATTGCCTCTTCTTAAAAAAAAAAAAAAAAAAAGTTTTCAGACTCTAATTCATCCACGAAGCCTTTTTCTTTCATGAAAGTTAAACTCAATTAATAAAGACTGGCTCAAGTAGGGCTCCAGGAAGCCCAGCATCACCACCACAGAAGTCCTAATCCAATAGACAGGAATCAGCTGCAAGTGTGATATTTTCACTCTAGAAATGTAGGCAAGTCCTAGATAAATATTTAGGATTCCTATAAACAGCATAGGAAGATCCAGAAAGGACAGACAACTCGCTCCAGGAACAGGTATCCCAAAACAGCAGCCTTACTTGACAAGTAAATGAGAAAGCTGGCTGGACAGCTTGTGAGGACTTTTAAGAAGGAAAAAATTATCTCATAATATTAGGATTTATTTGGCTTGATAGGAGGATGATTTTTAAATGGGAGCTATTTCTTTTTTTTATAAAACATTTAAAGACAGAAAATAATCATTGGCAAAATCTCTAAACAAAAGGAGATTATGGCACATAAGCATTAGGTAAGCAACTCCTTTAAAATTAAACTTGTAAATATTTTCTTCCTGTAAAACCTCTGTTCTGATCATGGAAAGAGTCATATTTTTATCAGAGAGGGGAGGGGTTATGAATACTTTGAATTTTCCAGAGATAAAGTTTTATCAGACTCATTAGAGACTCTGCAGCTACTGGTACAAGAATTTCCGTCATTATCCTGGGTACAAAACTCCTGGGCCAAAGTCTTGCAAAAGTAAGGTTATCCTCAAAATCAGAGGTTAAATCTGTGCCAGTATTTGTATCATTTCAGAATTACTTTGTTCCTCAGGCGGAAGGCTGAGCCCTTTATTTTTTGTTTAAGAAGAGCATCCAGCAGAGAAAGAAGGTGTTTACTCCAACAACAAACGCCTCCCTTACCCTACAGAACTGACCTTTCCATTTGTGCTCTACAAATGAGCCACACTGAGTAGCTCTTCCTCTGCTGCATATCAGAAAACTCGCGTAGCTCACTATATCCTTTACGGCAGCAATGCCACACCACGGACAGCCCCGGAGGTTGTTAGAAAAAATAATGGCTTCTGCCTGCTCTCTCTGAGACTTTTGGCCTCTGCTTTGTATCTCATTCCATTTTGCATTTTTGCCCATTACCACAAGGAACCCCACTGTCTGAAAAATCATCTCAACAGGATGTAGAGTGTCGCAAACGTCTGGTAACAAGCCAAGACGTATATTTAATAAATGTAAATGTGTTTATGCTCACAGGTGATGTAGACTGTAAAAAAAAAAAAAAAAAGTTAAACTTTTCTACTGTATCATTTAATGCAGGAAATATTTTTATAAAAAAGAATTGAGGACCAAATTGAAGGCCAATTTTCCTTCTCTCCTATGACCATGTTTTTTTCCCATGTTTTTTTCCTATATTTAATCATAGCAGACTCAAGCGGTATGTAGTGATAAAACCAAAAGCTTCTGGTGTTGGAAGATGTTTTCTTTTAAGAATAAATTCTTTTTCTTCGTCTTTGCATCCAGCAATGTAGAACGTGTCTTGTGAACCACTGCTGGGAATGTGCCTTCGGCACCGACAGCAAGTAGCTGGGTGAGCAGCAAACCGCACAGCATCACTTCCAAACCTTCAGTGAGAACTGCTTCATGCCCATCTTGCAAGCTCACTTGTTACCACCTGTGTCTCTGATGGGGCTTTTTCTGCATTTTTTATGTATGATACAAAGGCTTGAATCAAAATAAGGACTCAACTGCTGAGCTCCTTCTCAACAGTGTTTTCTCCTGCTCATGTCTCTTGACAGAGCAGTGGCACATAGCAGTGAGAAAGGCACAGCATTTATCTTGTATGACACAAGTTACACCTTCACTGTTACGGTAGCTCCTACATGGCATACATTATGCCAGTACATCCGTAGGCTCAGCCTGAGCTTGTGCCCAGATCTGGAGTCTCCAGTCACTCATGCAGCTGCCGCCTTGACCCGCGTTTCACCCAGGGCCTACAGATACCCAAGGGACTCCCATGTGACTATGCGGACCTGACCAGCTTGACATGACTCCTGGCTCTTGTTATGGATAATATCACATGAAATGACTCCGTTGCAAAAGTGGCCAGAGGAAAATCGTATCTCAAATACCTGTTCGAGTTTCCAGGGAGGGACCTGAGTAAGCAAGGGTTACTTGATTCTCTTATCACTTCGTTCAAACTGGAAATAGGCACAGCAGAGACACACCATTGGCAGGTTGTCTCATGCAGCAGCCTCTGATCAGCACTTCTCCCTCTCTCCAACCCTTGCTTGATATTTCTGTTTCCCCTCACTGCTCCAATGGCTTCACTAACAGGCAGGGCATATGCTACGCAAGTCACCAGGGCTGACCAGAGCTTTTCCTCAGCCATTTATGCTTACCCATAGCTGTCCTGTCATCTACCCTCCACATGATCCTTCTAGAACAGAGAGTCCAAAGGGATGAGACCTCCAGGCATGAAGGTGCTAAGTTTGCTGTGGCAAACACCCCACACCTGGAACTGGGAACTCAAAAGCTCTCCATTAGTACTGGTGTAGCCTGGGGTGCTGAACAGACAGCACTGCAGAAATGCAGTGTGCCCGACTGCCCCACAGTCAGCACGATGCCCGTGAGGCAGCTGAAGCGCGCAAGCTGGCAAGGGCTGCTGCGGGAGGCCGCGGGCGCCCCTGCAAGAGCTCGCAGAGGTGCCTGAGAGCCCAGCGCGCAGCAGCATGGACACGCGCTCTGCGTGCTGCTTAGGCAGCACAGACACTACACTGTCGAAGGGCTCCTTCGATAAACCCTGTGTTTCTGTGTCACTGGCTTCAGCAGGTCCTAAACAGCAGGCAGTGCCACATACACATATCTATAACAATTTTCCTCCAGATGTGAGACAGAATCCAATCCTGGGATGCAGAGTCCTAATACAAAGCTGTTTCTTGTGTGACCCACCCATTTATAATACTGGGATTTAGCTCATAAAGCATAAAAAGAGGAGGAGACCTGAACAGGAGGTGAGAACTTCAGATGTAAGACTAGCATACCTGAAAATTTGTTGCTTCCCTTCTGCTATCCATCCTGACCCTGAGCACCAACCCTCTGGCCTGTCTGACTGAGAGCCCCTACTTCCCTCATTGACTGAACATGGAGAAAGTCTTGTCTCCTCTATCCACACCATCACCAGCTTGGGATCCAAGGATTTTAGTCTCCCCGGCGGTGAGCAGGTGATGTTTACTCATGGCTCTCTCCTACACCTGCATTTCATGCTCTGCTTGCAGCAAAGTCACCAGTCACCAAAGAGTTCTCCACGTAGCTGCTGTGCCCAGTTTCCAGAGATCATTCCTGCCACCGTTTGCATTGATGGTGCCAGTGAACACAAGCACAAGCAACTAGAAATCTTTCTGTCATTTCAAGTCCCAT
This sequence comes from Nothocercus julius, assembly GCA_013398735.1. NCBI lineage: Eukaryota > Metazoa > Chordata > Aves > Tinamiformes > Tinamidae > Nothocercus > Nothocercus julius. The sequence continues at coordinate 2,356,892 of VZSV01000006.1, forward strand.
TAGGAACATTTTAGAAAAAAATCCAGATTGGGATGAAACTTCCCCACTACTATAGTGAAAGAGCAGCATGTGAATGATAGTCCAGCAAAGCAGAGGGCCTCATGCCCAGGCTCTGGGCATGTGCCCACTGACATGACCCACTTTTCACTGACAGAGCCTGACCATCTTGCACCTTTTCTTTTCCTGGCTACCACAAATAACAGAGAATGAGGTCACTGTACCCTGATGCCCATCGTGACAGCAGACTTACATTTACCATGCAGGACAGAGTGGGGGAAATAGCTTCAGAGCTGCATCCTGGTGTATGCATTTAGATCATCACGAGATGAGGGAGGAAAAGGTCAGGCTTGCAAGCAAAAACTGGAACAACTACATGCTCCTTCATGTGATATGACTGAATGCGACTGCAAGAAGGCAGGCATCGGGGGCAGAGTGCTACTTTTAGCACTTAAATTTTTGCTCCTGAAGCCGTGATAAAGTGAAGCTTAATTACATGGCATCTGTGAAGTCTTTGAAAGTATCTGTGAAACAAAGAAGAAAAAACGTAAAACAGCTCCTCCATAGATTTCTTTCCCCTGGCTCCCATATGGTGGGAAGCGTGTTTGCAGAGATCTCCCAGCTCTCTCCCATGATACACAGATTATTCCATAACGGGGATTCTGCATATTGGTGGGGGAGGTTAGAGGAAGGATTTTCTTCTTGTTCCTATGTTTAGGTCTCTCTTTTTTTTGCCCGACAGTTGTCCTTCTACCTTCAAAAGGGTTTACTGAGTGATGCCAGGTGGCTAATTAAAAAATATTTTTGAGAAAATAAAAGATCCTGCCTAGCATGTAAACCAGTTAAGACTGTTCAACTTCTAAAAAAAAAAAAAAAAAAAAAAAAGAACCTGAAAAGTTCTTTTAACAAGGAAGCCGGGAACAGGATTTGTGCACAAAGTTGATAAACTCCTGCAGAGATTATAAATTCCACAGGGACTCATAGCTACTGCTGGAATAATAAAAATAAAAAAGATAGGCCCAGGATACAGCTCTTTCTCTGTTTCTTTGTTCCACTTACAAGTTTTCATACACAAAGGTTATTTTGAAGCCCATAACCAAAACAGAACAAGAAACTAAACAAAAAGCAAGATCCCTCCTCTGTGGTAACAAATGCTATATAGGACACTTGACTGATGCAATTCTTACGAGGGAGACTTGAAAATGTCAGACCACTGCCATTAGAAAAAGGAGTAGTAATAAATGTAAATTTAAAGATTTTTGAAAGTGTTGGCAAATCAAAAAATGACAAGCATGAATCTTAGAAATGGCTCCAGCACCAGCCCTAACTCTGCCAGCAAGTGGGGACCACAGGCACATATTAGCCATCAGTCACAAATTCAAGAAAAAAAGAAATCTGAAGTTAGCAAACTATTTTTTGAATTTGAGAGACCAAGCCTAGGAGACGTCTTCACAGCACTTTTTAAATGTCACAATGTACACATAATCCTCCACATTTTAGCAGTACAGACAGGTACCGTGGACTTGAGGGTGCACCAGATACTTCTTTCCACCCTCTTTTCAGTATCAGCAGAAAGTTCCTGACATGGTGATAGCTCCTGTGCCCTTCCAGAGGGAGCTAACTTCCACATCCCAACCTCAAGGAGAGATATGGGGTGTGAATTTTCAGCTATGAGGAACAAACTTTGCCATCCCCTTTTTCTGCTCAGACTCACATTTTCACCAGCAGAACTTCAAGCCAGGTTGTAATTTCTGAAGGTACCTCTGAAGGCAGGTATGCAGCGTGTCAGAGTTTCGGGCTCATTTTCTTGTGTTTTTCCAGCAAAAACATGAGCTGGCATTCGTGAAAGGACATTGCTAGCAAAGAGAACAGCGTGGCATAGCTGTGAGGAGCGTGTCGAGGAGCAGCAGCACCGCCTCTTGCCGCGTGTGTTGCACTGGGGGAGTGGAATCCATTATGCCGTCTGTGTTGCTCCTTTGAGTCGAATCCATTTCCAAACAACAGCTGGCGCGCAGCGAGTTTTCGCTATTGCATCACTTTTTTCACCTCGTGGTCATTAATAATTTCCCTAAAAAGAAGAGGCGCCCGTCGCCGCCCCGGCTCCTCCTGGCAGGCTCAGGGGTGCCCCAGCTGCCGCCATAGCAGACTCGGGCTGCCTCGCACCTGCTCCGCCTGCTGGGCTCTGCCAACGCTTAAAAAAAGAAAGGTGGAAGGAATGTGATGTTAAAAGAGGGCATTTGCTTGGCTTTCCGGGGGGAAGGGGAGCCGAATCATGGATATTTTGGGCAGCCATCTCACCCCACGAGCCTCTCTGGGCACCGTGTCACACCAGAGGGTCTCACTGGCTTTTAGTGGGTCTGTGGCATCTGATGCCAAGTCCTTATAGGTCAAACTCAATAAAACTCAGGCAAAACATCACAAGGAAGGTGAAATCGCTGCCGTGACTGTGGCATCTCCTCCTTCCTGCTGAACGCTGTCCTGCGTGTGCCCCTTGCCGGGCTGCCATGGACGGCATGGCGTCTGCGGGGAGCCCCTTGCCCTTCTGGATCAGCCACGGACGTCAGACGGAAAGCCAAGGGTAGCTAAGCACGCGCATTCAGGCATCAGAGTCATTCCCGATGGACCTGAGGACGTGGCTGCCCTTCATGGGCAGCGGTGTTCAGCCAGGACGCCCTGTCACAGATATAGGCACAAAGGACGCGTAAAGAAAAAGACAAAAAACACTTCACACTGAAGAACAATTTCCACCTGAGCACAGTGCGGTTTCTAGACCTCCGTGGCCGTCGTTGCTAATCCTTCTTGCTACTGGTAGTGCTTGCCAGCTCTTCCTGTGACTCTTGAAGCACTTTCAGGTTAGTTAACCCTGGCCCTTTGCAGAGCAAGTAGCAATAATCTCACTTGGCATGTGGGACGTTCGCAAGGATGAATATGACCCCCGGGAAGTTATGGGGCAGACCCACAGGAGCTCATCAAGTTTCCCTGTTCTCATGCAGGCCTGAGGCAGATATTTGCCTCCGTGCTAACAAGGTCTTGGAAAGACGAATCAGCAGCAACAGTTCCTTTCACCCTCCTTTTTCATAAATACAGATGCAGAGTGTCGTCAGTGCTTAAAATTATAAACTCCCATGTGGATTTTTTCAGGGCCAGCACACAGTTTTTCCCTCCGTGCCTGTCTGGCAGCTTCACCAGGTGTTGCTTCACCAAAACCTGTTGGACTTTTCCTCTACCAGTTACAGAGCAGTTTTTTACAGTATTAAGAAGCACTAGGGTTAAATGCAGTCCAGTTTTGGGGTGACAAAGACCCATCCAGATGTTAGTTAATTAAAAAAAAAAAAACTTATTTGGTTTTGATGGGTGCTGCAGACCTCCCTCCTTCATGGCTCTACTGTTTTTTTTTTTT